>JAEQBA010001572.1:0-61690 GCA_019434445.1 Phalangium opilio
TATTTTGCTGAAATGCCGAATTCTGAACCGAAATTAATGTAAGATAGAGACCGTCTGAACTTTTTGACTATTTTGCTGAAATGCCGAATTCTGAACCAAATTAATGTAAGATAGAGACCGTCTGAACTTTTTTGACTATTTTGCTGAAATGCGAATTCTGAACCGAAATTAATGTAAGATAGAGACCGTCTGAACTTTTTTGACTATTTTGCTGAAATGCCGAATTCTGAACCGAAATTAATGTAAGATAGAGACCGTCTGAACTTTTTTGACTATTTTGCTGAAATGCTGAATTCTGAACCGTGAATTTTGAAAATGAAGTAGAATGGACCGTCTGAACTTTTGACTATTTTGCTGAAATGCCGAATTCTGAACCGAATTAATGTAATAAGACGACGTCTGAACTTTTTTGACTATTTTGCTGAAATGCCGAATTCTGAACCGAAATTAATGTAAGATAGAGACCGTCTGAACTTTTTTGACTATTTTGCTGAAATGCCGAATTCTGAACCGAAATTAATGTAAGATAGAGACCGTCTGAACTTTTTTGACTATTTTGCTGAAATGCCGAATTCTGAACCGAAATTAATGTAAAATGGAGACCGTCTGAACTTTTTTGACTATTTTGCTGAAATGCTGAATTCTGAACCGTGAACTTTGAAATTAATGTAAGATAGAGACCGTCTGAACTTTTTTGACTATTTTGCTGAAATGCTGAATTCTGAACCGTGAATTTTGAAATGAAATAAATAGAGACCGTCTGAACTTTTTTGACTATTTTGCTGAAATGCCGAATTCTGAACCGAAATTAATGTAAGATAGAGACCGTCTGAACTTTTTTGACTATTTTGCTGAAATGCCGAATTCTGAACCGAAATTAATGTAAGATAGAGACCGTCTGAACTTTTTTGACTATTTTGCTGAAATGCCGAATTCTGAACCGTGAATTTTGAAAATGAAGTAGAATGGAGACCGTCTGAACTTTTTTGACTATTTTGCTGAAATGCCGAATTCTGAACCGAAATTAATGTAAGATAGAGACCGTCTGAACTTTTTTGACTATTTTGCTGAAATGCCGAATTCTGAACCGAAATTAATGTAAGATAGAGACCGTCTGAACTTTTTTGACTATTTTGCTGAAATGCCGAATTCTGAACCGAAATTAATGTAAGATAGAGACCGTCTGAACTTTTTTGACTATTTTGCTAAAATGCCGAATTCTGAACCGAAATTAATGTAAGATGGAGACCGTCTGAACTTTTTTGACTTTTTTGCTGAAATGCTGAATTCTGAACCGTGAACTTTGAAATTAATGTAAGATAGAGACCGTCTGAACTTTTTTGACTATTTCGCTGAAATGCTGAATTCTGAACCGTGAATTTGAAAATGAAATAAAATGGAGACCGTCTGAACTTTTTTGACTATTTTGCTGAAATGCCGAAATCTGAACCGAAATTAATGTAAGACAGAGACCGTCTGAACTTTTTGACTATTTTCCTGAAATGCCGAATTCTGAACCGAAATTAATGTAAATGGAGACCGTCTGAACTTTTTTGACTATTTTGCTGAAATGCTAAATTCTGAGCCGTGAACTTTGAAATTAATGTAAGATAGAGACCGTCTGAACTTTTTTGACTATTTTGCTGAAATGCCGAATTCTGAACCGAAATTAATGTAAGATAGAGACCGTCTGAACCTTTTTGACTATTTTGCTGAAATGCCGAATTCTGAACCGAAATTAATGTGAGAAAGAGACCGTCTGAACGTTTTTGACTATTTTGCGGAAATGCTGAATTCTGAACCGTGAAATTTGAAATTAATGTAAGATAGAGACCGTCTGAACTTTTTTAACTATTTAACATTAAAATCTTTTCGTGTTTTTCGCTTAATATTCACAGAAATTTAGAAAATTATTGTGGAAACTTTATTTTTTTATTATTTTCTGTCGAATAATGTAATTTACATTTTTAAGAAGATTTAAAAATTACGATTATTGTTTTATACACAATAATGTTACAGCATCTTTTGTATAATCTTCATAGTTCAATTTAATTTATACATAGTGCAGCGTCTACAAATAAAATAATCCTCGTTTTTACATAACGGTTGACCTGTGCATTGAATATGGTTCCAAAGTCTGCACTGCACACAAAAGATAACAGTGTCAGTGTCGTACTGTTCTGTTTCGAAATCGCACTCCGGATTTTCGCTTTGAGACCACTCCTTTACATTTAATTTCCGGTCGAAAATTCTATTACGTCTAACGTCTTCCAGAGAAATGTTTTTGGTTGTAGTGTCGTTCATGAAGGATATAATTTGGTTTTGGTGCAACCTGAAATTTCGTGGTACTCGTTTCTTTTTATCGTAATTTTTATCTGTAAAGTTGTTACTTTTGAAGTCTCAAAAATTCGGTTCAACCAGAACCTCAATAATTTTGAGTTACTCCATATTTTTTTATCAACATATTTTCCACTAAATAGCATATAAGCATTTAAACATAAAAGCACACCACAGTCATGTGAATTGTTTTGACTTGCAAAATTTCTAGCCATAACTAATTTCCACTCCATGGGATCGAACTTAATATTCGCAACAAATAATGCTGTAGCTGCTAAAGACAGTAACCTTTTGAACTCATCTTTTCTAATGTTCGCCGATATACTTTCCCACATGCTGTCAATCAAGTATATTATTTTCTTATTGAGAGAAATAACCCCAAGAAGCCAATGTAGCCCTTTATCTAATGGTTGCGTGTTTATAATCACAATTATACAGTCTCTATTTAGGGCTGTAGTTCTACAGAAATAGTTCGCAGCACTATTAAGAGAAAGCCTAGATACAGCAGTGTATTCGTACGATGGGAAAAACAGCACCGAATCTTCAAGTCCAAATGATACAATCATGTAAGAGACAACAGAGTTCAGAACTTCATCATCTACCCATTTTCCTGGTTGTAGAGATAAATTGATGGCTTTAAAGTTTTTTGGAACGCAAATTTCCTCAGATATATTCAAAAAAGGATCAGCTAGAGTGGATTTGTTTAAACAAATGAAAACCATTAGAATTATTATTTAATAGTTTTTAACAAAAATTGTCTCAGGGGAAAATGATAGAAGCATCCCACTATGAAGCGACTTTTGATTAGACCCACTTATTATAACAAGTTTTAAATAATTACTTGGGGTCAACTCCGGCTGTAGTTCATTTATACTAGTCTTTTCCATGGTGCAAGAAAGTAATGAATTCAGTTCTCTTTTATCGTCTATTACGTTTGGCGTAATAGAGAGATTTCCTTTCAAAACCATTTCTAAATATTAAGAAGGATGAGAGCAATTTAATACAGTTAGTTTATGTATAGCTTTTCGAGTTTCCAAATTGCCATTGATGTTTGGTTTTTCTGCTAGGATTTTGGTCTAAATACATGCAGTCGACCTTTTCTACCATTTAATTTATGAGCGGAAAAATGTGCGCCTGTTTTTTTTTTCATTAAAAACCGGATAAATTGCTGCCTTTTCCAAAATATTGGTTCATTTTACAAATTATTGCTACTAAGCTAGTTTATTGGCCCCTCTTATAATTTGACTACCCTATAAGGAGGCGCTCTTTTAGGCACTCGTATTTCCGGAACTTTACCTCTATCCTGGTCATCTTTAGACAAATCTCGATGTTCATTTTCATTACAAGGTTGACGATAATTTGATTGATAATTTTCATCCCATTCGACATTTTCTGACGAGTCTCGATGTTCCTTAGATTTTTGATTTTTAGCCAAATATCGACCTTCATTCGGTTGGTCATCTTTAGAGGATTCTCGATCTTTATCCCATTGTACATTTTCAACAAGATGAGGGCATTCATCCAACTGTTCATTCCGTTGGTTTTTTTCATTCAAATCTCGATTTTCATGGAAATTTTCAAACTTTTCAGACACTTTAGTGCTTATCTTCGTGCATTCATTTTCATCTTTATGTGAAGCGGAATTGTCATGTGCAGCTTTACTATCGTTAGTATCCAAATCACTTTGGCTATAAAAATGTTCAAATCCATCTGTATCCTCACTTAGTTGGGATAATGCATATGTTGAATCAGGAGCTGGTGTTACAAATGGGTATATATCATCTGGTTTGGGTGCCTTTCTACCCGTTCTTCCTTTATAACATCTAGCTTTTTTATCATTGGTCTTATATTATACTTTAAGGCGTCTTTTTGAGGATTTCCAACAATAGAGTAGATGGCTTGTCTGTGGAAACAACGGCCAGTGCTTGAACAAGAACAACTATACTCCTGGTAATTATCAGGTTTATTTAACGTATAAACTTTACCGGTGAAAGGGTCAGTTGCGATCTATGTTTTTGAAGTCATGTTCACTGAAATAAGGTTTTCCCTGCACATTATTCGGGACATAATTTTTACCCTTGACAAATAATTTTCTTTGTCATCCTTAAAAATGTTATCCTTTGGATATTGAATGCTATCCTTAATTTTTTTTTATCTTGTTTCTTGAGTGCAAGACAAAGTTAGGCAACTCAACAGGAAATCCTTTCTCTTTGTCAGTTGCCAGCTTTAATGTAAGGTTACCATGATCATGGTACGCATCAAGGAAATCTTGAAGAAAATTTAGCTGCATTTCATAGAAGTGAAGAGCGAGTAAATCTATTGGGAGCTCCTTGAAAGATGCATCACTTTTAACCATTTTATTCAAACTTTCACTTGAATTGTTTGTTGGGATGTCAAATTCAAAAGCTTTAAAGTGCTTATAGACGAATTTCGCTGCATGCTTTACTATATCTAATTTTAAATGCTTGTGAAAATAGTCTTTAAATTCAGCAGACCATGTATCACTAAAGCACTTAAGTTTTTCGGAAAAATCTTCTTCAGAATCTAGATCCAGTAGGCATCGCACTTCTCTGACAAGAGCAACTGTGTCATCTTTAGTTCTACCTACTGATTCCTTAATCCATTGTTTGACGTCAGATATCACGTGGTTGTGGCAGTACAACAGGCTAGCATTTGGAAAAGAACCGAGTATTGCACTTGTTATAGCCTTTTCACGATCAACGCAAATTGGTACGTTATTTTCAATCAGTCCTAGGTTAGGTAGTTTTTCTTTCACAATTTGAACGAAGAGAGAATGTATTCTCTCTAATTTTCTGTCATGAATCATGGCAAAGGGAAAGAATATTGGATTTTCTTCCATCATCGTGTTTCTAATAACTATAGCAGTGACGTATGCGTCTGCACAATTGAATGTAGTGTCCATTGTTAATAGTTGAGTGTGCGATTTATCATCATTATATCTTTCGAGAATATAATTTGAAAGTTCGATCAGACTAGGAACGCAATTACAATTATAGTGTCAGGTACAAATTGAATATGATGAAGGAAATTTCCAAATTCTTTGTTTCTGGAAACTTCAATGAGAGAAAAATATTCACCGGGACATTGCTCATCGATTACCCGAATCTTTCAAATATAATTCATAAAAGTGTGGGCACTCTTTCAACCCTTTCTAATCATACGTCTGCCAAACCAAAAAAAAACATAAATAAAAACCCACCACAATGATAAGAAACAAAGGAATGGTTTCTAAGATAGAAGACAAGTCAAGCTTGACTATTAATGAAATTGTTAGTGATTAGGGCTTAGTTAAGGATAAAATTCAATAAGCACACATAATAATAATGTGTAATCGGGTTTGCGTGGGTTTTTAAAAAGACAATTTTCGTGTTTAAAATATCTATGCTAGGACCCCTCTTTTTTTTGTTCCGTTGGGTGGTGACGAGCTATGGCTCAAAACGCCTTACAGCTCCGTGAATATAAAGTGCAATTAAGTAATTAAAAACTTAGAAACTGTCTCAGTTTGGACTTAAGAACAGAGAGGGATCTGACCGCTACCATTTCTGAAGGGAGGGAGTTCCAAATAGGGATCGACCGATGGAAAAAAGAGTGCTTCAGCTGGTCTTTGCGGGCATATTGGTGAAATAATTTCCGACTGTGACCCCTTGTGGGAGCATCAAAGGGAGAAGGGGTGAAATAACTTTGCGTAGGGGAAGTTAAGATCTTGAATAAGCGCAGAAGTTCAAAATAGGTACAGTGGGTTTTTAATGAAAACTTGCCTATAAAAGTTCATGAATGAACGTCATTTTGTAGACCCACACAAACGGTTACAAAAATAAGTTTTTATAAGTTATATACATGAGATAACTAAACATTAAAGTTCACATGTGATGATCATAGATCGAGTTTAGTCATCATTGATCAATCAAATCTATCATAAAATATGCATAAAGGCCCGTTTTCAATCAAGCTTTTCTAGTTCCTTTTTTTAGGAGCTTCGCTTCAACAGTAAATCGCGATTTGCCTGACAAAAACGCGATTCAAATGGTGAAGCAAAAGCGAAACTCTTCACCCGTTTTCAAATTCACTTCTCTCGCCTCTCCACGCTCGTCAGGACCCGTGTTTATATCAGTTGTCTTCTGTTCAATCTTTAGGCTAGTTAAAAAATGCTCTTAAATATCCTTAAAATAGTTAAAAACACCATTAAAATGCTTCTAAATATCGTTAAAATAATTAACACTCGATATTGTTTTTGAAAATTAGGCCTATTCTCACTTTAAAACACGCGGCGCAAAAAATTGTTCGAGAGAAATAACGTACCCACGTGACTACCAGGCCAATTGCTTTTTCAAAGCGAAAGCAAATATCTACCCGAGGTAGATACCAGCTTTTCGATTATTTCACGCGAATCTGATTCAGAAGCGCCCAAAAAAGCGCGTTTAAAAACGGGTTCCGATTTCGCTTTAGCGTTTTGCTTTAGTTTTTGAAGCAAAAGCTTCATGAAAAGCTTGATTGAAAACGGGCCTTAACTTCTAACATCCACACTAAAAACATTCAGCTTACCTAAATAAAATGTAGATAGTTTGGATTTTTAAATGACTCGCAAATGATGATTATGTTCTCTCTCACATTAATAATCTCGCTAATAGCAGTTTCTCTTAGTTTAATGAACCTAAAACAAACTAAAACTAAAACAATACATAATAAAATAAATATATATCGCGAGATTGTAAATATGGCGGCTGAAGTATGGAGGTGAAAAACCGAGTTATCTAGGCCTACTAGAGGCTTTTGTGCCACCTCCAACGTAGTCTGCTCTCTACACATTGGAGGTAAGTAGATTAGTAGAAGTCTAGAGTATAACCGCCAACGTAGTGTGCTCACTAGGCATTGGTAGAGGAGACTCAGGAGAGTTTACTGTATCACTTTCAAAGGTGTACACTGTAAAAAAAGGGTTCTTCGAGGGTTTTCAATAGAACTCTTACGTTCTTGTTGGAACGCTAAAGGTTCCCAGACGTGGATGAAGGTTCACAGTAGAACAGGAAGGTTCTTAGCAGATCGTATCTAATTAAAAGGGTTCTTGTAATAACGTGTAGGGTTTTAATAGATCCTTGAAGGTTCTTGAATGAACATTCGGGTTCTTGAAAAAACATTCGGGTTCTTGAAAGATCCTTGAACGTTCTTGAAAGAACATTTGGGTTCCTGCGAGAGCCTTCATGGTTCGTGAAAGAACATTCAGGTTCTTGATAGATCCTTGATGGTTCATGAAAGAAATACGGGTTCTTGAAAGATCCTTAAAGGTTCGTGAAAGAACACTGTTAGGGAACACTCTTTTTAGAGTGTTTTGTAACTGAGATGGTATTTTCTCCGTAAAAACGTGCTAGTTGACTCTAGGAGGATATAGGGGTGAGGGAGTCTTCGACTGCCCGTTCTTAGAGCTCAGGTTTCGGCCTCTCCGATGGAAGATTCGTGCACGCGCACCTAGTTACATTGGTTATGCGTATCACGTGACCACGCAAATCTAATTCCAGAAATAGCGGGTTTTTCATGCTAGCTTAGGCCTTTGAAGCAACGCCGCCTATATTACGTGTTCACTGCACATGCAGAGATATTTTTTAATTTTATCGGGCGTTAATTCGACCCTCCCACAGGCTTTAATCCATCTTAAACACTTATCTAGTAGAGTTTTTGGTGTAGTGAATGAGTAAACAAGTTGGGAAAACCAAAATATTACCTCTCCGAGTCAAGAGATCTACTACTACAAACTTATTTACCTAGATATGGAATTATTTCTCTTTTTTTGAAGTAAAAATTTGCGAATTATTGAAGCAGTATTCCAAGCATTGCGAATATACAGTAAAGCAGACGACATTTTACATCAAATATGGATAAATCTTGGACACATGGAAATCAGTCAATGGGGAAAAGAACAGGAAATGGAGAAATTTTGGAGAGATATAACCTTTATGTGTTTGTAAAGGCTCAATTGTCTACGCTGCAGCTGTTTACCCGTGTTACGCGTGTTAAGGTTAAATAACACCAAAGCTGATATGTGGCTAAACGCACTGAAAGTCTTGCGCACCATAAAATGAATGAAAACTCCGTAGCTACTACCCGTTTACCATCACCCCTTTTACTATTCTAATTGCCACCATGATCTTTTCTTCGATTATAATATCTGCACTTGATTATTTAAGCGTGTATTTAACTTTCGGCTCACTCTGAACCGTTAATGTCTCTTCAATATAGACACGAAAATCAACACCCATAGTTTACTACACCTTGGGCCTCAATTATTTATTCTTTAGTTCACTAGGCCGGTTACGGACAATACTTGATTTAACCGACAGAGTGTAAGCCTTAGCGTTCTTCTTGATATAACTAAAGCAAGGATTATTCTTTATACAGATGTAGTATAGCTTAAGTAATATATAAACAGCCATTTCAAATAATAATATTAAAAAATGTCCTTGGAATATCAAAATGAAACAGAGCTTTCAAGCTACAAAACTACTAAAGGCATCGTAATTACGAAAAATATTTCCACATATTCACTTTATATTATGGAAAAAGGGAATATTAAGGTTCTGTGTGATTTCTTAAAACATCAACACAAGGCTAACTGCTAACGTGACGCACTAGTGTAACAATGGACGGACACACACAGAAAAAAACATAGACTGCTTTTTAACTCTTTCCGTATTAATTTTGAGTTGAGAAAAAGGATTATCTTAAATATTAAAATAAATATAATTAATATTAAATATTTTCTTCGTTAGTTGTTCGCCTTATTGAGCGTTACATCGTTTTGATAAAGAACAATTAAACATTCTTGAGAGACTTGACTAATATTGGCGTTTGAAATGAAGCATACGCCGGTTGCTTCCCCTTACTCAAATAGGTAGTATATAAGGGTTTCGAATCGCAGCTATGGATAAGAACAGCGCAATTGCGTGAACCTTTGGTGGAAGCCCCACCCTAGGGAGGCCGGACGTTTCTCGTAACCCTGGCCGATCGCCGCGTATGTCTTAACCTTAAGGATGATGAAGTAGAAGCCGAGTGTACAGACTGGTGTCCATGTGGGATGGACAAAAACAAAGACCAGAAGATAGTGGTGTTAGAAGCCAGGTGTACAGACTGGTGTCCATGTGGGATGGACATAAACGTAGACAAGATGATGGTGGTGATATGAAGCCAGTGTGTAAAGATTGGTGTCCATGTGGCCTGCACAAAGACCAGAAGATGATGGTGTGAAAACTCAAGTAGAGGAGCCATTTCCGTGACTGTGAAAGCAGTTCGGAAATGGCGATCACGTTTGCTCCCATTTGGAAACTGCGAACGCGGTCACGTGGGTGTAACAACAGACAGACAGACACACAGACACACACGTCGAAATTAGAACCTCTCCGTGACATACGTCACTCGGAGAGGTAAAAATAAAATAATGATAATTGTTCCGTTAATATAAAACGAGTAGGGTGAAATGATCTCTTACAAAATCATAACATTTTCTTAATGCAGAATATTAAATGAAAATATTTTAAATATTTTTCGGCATTACGATTCCTTTAGTAGTTTTGTAGCTATAAAGCTCTGTTATATTTCAATATTCCAAGAAATTATGTTTATATTAATATTTCAAATTTGTTGTTTACTCTTTAATTCAGCTTTACTCCATTTATATATATAGTGTAAACTTATACTTCATGGTGAAGCGTTTTAGAAGACTCACCAAGAGAGAAAAATTGAATATCATTGTTAAGATTGCAACCTAACACTGTTAAAATAAGAACCTCTATTAGGTGGTCATATGATATAATATAATATAATTCCAACGGATTTGAAACAAACGAGGGTTCTCAGTCAATATAAATCAGGTTCAGAGTCGAGCTACACGGGTTCTGGGTTGACTGCAACACGGTTCTTAGGCGATCTCAACACGGTTCAGAATCAACTACATGGAGTTCTGGGACTAACTCAATACGGTTCTTAGCCGTACGAAACAGGGTTCAGAGTCAAACTCGACAGGGTTCAGAGTCAAACTCGACAGGGTTCAGAGTCGATCTCGACAGGGTTCAGAGTCGAACTCGACACGATTCAGAGTCGAACTACACAGCGTTCGGATTAAAACTAAACAGGGTTCTGGGTCGAACCAAACCAGGTTAAGAGTCGAACTCAACACGGTTCTCAGTCAAACTACAAATGGTTCCGATTACAACTGAACAAGGTTCTGAAGCTCACGCCACATGATTCAGGGAGGAACCTAATACGGTTCCAAAAGAAACTAACTTGGTTCAAAGAAAACCCCAGCTCGGATTTTATATGAACTCCTTAAGGCTTTATAGAAAACCCATATCAAAAGGTTCTATGTAGATCAAAAAGGGGTTAAAAATAGGGGACAAGCGTTAAGAACCCTTTTCTCGGCAAAGTAGAACCTTTTTTTCTTAAGGCTCGTTTACATGTGCGCGAGAAATGGAAAAAGTCGAAGCGTAAAGCTGAGAGATGAGGCGTATTGGGGTTTGAGTACCCTAGGCGTACCGTTTACAAACAAGCGAGAACTTTTCTAGTCGCCCTTGTTGCTCATAGATGAAGCGGGTGTTCCGAATAAGCTCCGATCTGCCGTGGTAGAATCTTCAGCTCGTGTTTGCTTCTCGCAAAGAATCACGTGATTTTCCAAGCCAATAATATCCAAGGACCAAATATCGTTTGATATTTTTGCGTTTGTTTATCTCGCGAAATAGGCCTAGGCACCACCATTGAGAATGTCTTTAAAAGAACAAGATAAAATTTTTGAAATACGTGTAATCACATTGCCTCATCCTTTCAAGCTCGACAATTAAATCCAAATTATTCTCAAGCTCAAGTAGAGAAAATATACGCACCTTGACAAATTATATCAAGTAACGTTCCAAAAGGCGAAAATAGCCATCTTTGTTTCTATTTCTCCATATAGGATGTATCCAACAACGACGTTCCGTTCTAATTTTCTGAGTTTTTTTGTTATAAATGTCGAATGTTTTTCAAAAGCAAGTTTCTTTTTAAGCAGAAGTAAGCTAACGACAGTCGACGCCATTTTAGTTGTTTACGTTCGACTGAAAGACAACTCTGCAATCTAGGCTCATGCTACCGCTTGTATGTAAACGAAGGAGCGGGTGGAGCAGCGGGAACAAACGCTTTTGGCAGACGCGATTTTTTTTAGGCGCGAGAAAAAGATTCGACTTTCAACTTCTACTCTCCGCTTTAAGCTTTTTCTCGCTCACATGTAAACGAGCCTTTAGAGTGTATGCTCTCTAGAAATTGATGGAGCTGTGTTCAATTCTATGTGACCTTTCAGTAGTAAAATTCTTTATTTCTCGTCCTGGTATAGGGAGCAGTAACGTTGAAACTTACATTGCCCACTGATTTGAAGGTTTTTGAGCGCGATGAGAGAACACTCTTAATGGGAAAGTTGGAATTATCTCGGTCCCTTTCAAGGTAAGTTTGTAATAATTTCTTCTCGTAATAACACACAATTGCACAATTGATTGAATGAAAACAACATTTTATTTCGTTTTCACCATAATAATCCACCTTATTCTCTATCGCCGGAAGTTAGGGTTAACAAAGGGGATTCGGGGGGAAAGCAAAGGGTCGTCATCTGCTTAAGTCGTGAATCGGATGCTACAGTGAGGAAAATTACAATTCCGTGTATTTCCGTTTGTTTTAAACGTTTCAATGCGATTAAACGTGACAGAAATAATTTATTATTGGAAAAATTATTGAAAAGCTGAGATATGTAACTTATTTGACGGTAAATCTTAATTACAATAATAAAATGCAAATGAAAAAAGCTTTTAAAATATACTCTCGTTTTACCGTCAATTAAGTTACATACCTCAGCTTTCAATAATTTTTCCAATAAATTATTTCTGTCACGTTTAATCGCATTAAAACGTTCAAAACAAACGGAAATTCACGGAATTGTAATTTTCCCTACTGTAGCAGCCGATTCACAGCTTAAGCAGACGACGACCCTTTGATTTCCCCCCGAATCCCCTTTGTTAACCCTAACTTCCGGCGATAGGGAAAAGGGAATAAGGTGGATTAAAACAAATTTATTTAGTACGAAAAACCTATGTAGATTTAGTTTATGGTAAAACCCACGACTTGAGTTCATACATTTACCGCTGAGGGGTAGGATTGCACTTTATCTAACTAACTCAACTAACAGTGGTTTCTGACTAATTAGACCATGGGCAGTTCGAATAAATAGTCATAAAATTATTGGCCCGCCGCAAGTAATTTTTAAAAATGTTTCAAATTTTAAAATTGCATGCATTTACCGCAATAGAATAAACAAATTATGAACTCAATCTTTGATAATATGCCGGGGGGGCAACTAAATGAACTTCAAGGACTTGCGACAGAAGTACAGCTATGGTATTTTTAGGACATACAGAATTTACCAAAACCATTCATTTTTGGTAAAGTAATCTGAGAAATTTCCAAATTATTGGGTGAAGAAAAATTAAGAAATTCCAAAAATAAGGAAAAGGAGAATTTAAGCGGGAAGTTGCGAAAATTACATTAGCGATATTTTACTTTCTAAAAAAAGCATTAAACCAATATTTTGGGAAAAGGCACTAATTGGTTTTTAACTAACTAGGCTTTCTCAACTAAAATTTGCCTTTTCTAAAATTTTTATACTCAAATAAAATTAGACCTTTTCTGAAATTTTTCTCAATTAAAATCCACCTTTTCCAGAATTTAGATGCTTACTTCATTTACAACTCAATTAAAATGAGACCTTTTCCAAATTTTTTCTCAATTAAAATCCACCTTTTCAAATATTATTAGCATAAATTTCATAATTTTTGTAGATTCTGCTTTTCTTAGAGAGATCTAGAATAAGCCAAAACCCTATTTTCGTCGCGAGTCCATTTGGTAAGATCGAGCTCGGCTGAAACGACGGAGGTAGGTTTTCTCTAATTCTCGGGGGTTATGGTAAATACATGCAATTTTAAAATATTCCGATTTTTTTTAAAAATACTTACGGCGGGCCAATAAATTTTTAACTATTTTTTTTCGAACTCTCCGTGGTCTAATTATTCAGAAACCGCTGTTAGTTGAGTTAGTTTGATAAAGTGCAATCCTACCACAATGGTAATAATATAATTATCTTGTCATGGTCACACGTCGTTTTGATAATAATCTCACTTATGTGCCGCTTTTTTGCGTTTTGTACTGGCTAGTCTGGAGGATTTTTTAAAGATAATCGTGCACATTTACAAGAAAGCATTAACTTGTAATTCTATTTAGAGTAATAATTCCAAACGTTTCAAAGCAATCTTTAGAAATGGAAATATTTAAAATCTAGTTTCAAAGTTTTTTTTTTCTTAGTTTAAAAATGATTCTTTAAACGCTTATGAAGTAGTAAAATGACTTTCTTTTAGACATCTTTGGCGTGCCAGGTTGTTTACAATAGGGCATGGTTCATTTAAAGTTAACAGATATTCATTTAAAAAAAACGTTTTCGGTCACAACTAACTCATATTAGAGAAAGACAGTTCTGTGTTTTTAAAAGACAAGCATTTAAAATTCACTTTTTAAATTCAATTTAATGAGGAACCTTCCACCAAGATCCCATTAATTAACCCGGTGCACCCAAACATTCTGCTATTCGAAATAAACGGGAATTATTTTCTTTCCCCTTCTGCATCATAATTACGTAAGAGGTCACATCTGTCGCAACTGAGATATCGAATGCGTTCAATCTTTAATTGAGTTAGGCTTAATAAACTAATATTATACCAAGCTTCACGCTTTCTTGAAAATATGCACGATTATTTCCGAAGATTGTAGATTATATAATCTGGGCTAAAAGTGTGAGAAACATCCAAGAATGGTTTTATACTTTCCCATCTTGTCCCACCAAGTACCAAGCTCCATGCGTTACAGTTTACGAAAGGTTTTTTTTTATAGTTACTATTTCATAATATAAATATGGATTCGCCTTCAAATGTCATATTCAAAATACGGGAGGAGACTTTATCTTTTTCGAAAGTAGAAAAAATTCTCAGGAAGGTGGAATCAGGACGAAAATTGTCACATGTTTCTAGCGTCCCTCCGATCAAACCGAAGGGTGGCGAAATGTTTCTATATAAGTGCAAATCGTCGAAAGATAGCACGTTTCTGAATGATAAATATATTGGATTTCATTACACCGGAAATAACATTAAACCGAACAAAAAACCAAATGTGATAAAAAAGTACTATAGGATGAAAAATTCAACGAAAATTCCTAAATACAGTGGCTTTCGAAAAGAAATATTTTTTCTTTCTCATCCAAAAGAACCCGAAAAACCAGTTGTTCTCATTCATTATCTGGGTGATGAAAATCTAGCATTAAATGAAAAAATTCCCCCGAAAGAGGAGTTTACAGGTGAAATTGGGAATCTTAGAAAGGTGGAAATGTCAGATAATTCGATGGCTCAAGATATGTTCAAAAACGTTACATCAGAAATAGATCCGTATTACCGTTTCCAAAATGTAAAAATTTTTGGATTTATTGAAATGGCTAAAGCGAAATCTTTCGGAGGTTTTATCCTGCATTTTCAAGTTTGTCCAATTGATGTTGCCATAATGAGTGACTCCTCCGCATTTTCACTAGCAAATGATATTTTTAATCACGATTCAAATATTCTGGTAACCAAAGAAGAAGTAAAGTTTAAAAACGTTTTTGTAAATGTCATAAAAGTCAGAAATGTCTTTTTAAAAAGTGAAGAACTTCTACCTTTGGGGTTCATGATTAGTAGTGATAGTGATGAAAACGTTCAATCTTTATTTTTAGAAACAATGAAAATGAATTTAAAGAAAGGAACATCTCTTGCGGTGAATGAGGAAATTAATAAGAGTGCGGATGTTCTTGCATTTATTGAACGATTTAGCGATTTAGAACAAATGCCAAATGACACGCTAGTGGTACTCTTGTACAATATGGAAATAAATTACCTGAAAAACTTCTCGTTTGGAATGATGAATCAAGGACAGCTGGAACCTGTGCCTAAATGTTTATCGAAATATCATCATCTTAGAGAACAATTCTCATGCACAGAAGATGATCTACTTGAAGTTGTAAAAGAAGAGCCCTTGCCCTCAAAAACATTTGCTAGAAAAGAAATGGCATCAAACAATTCTGAACTCGCTGACTTGGCAATAGAAAGAAATCTTCTTTCAATTGATAGCAAGTCTGGTGTATTCCTCATTAGACACCCAATAAGAAAGGATGCAAATTCCGTTCAAAAAATGTGTAACGGGAAATGGTCGTGTAGTCGCATCAGTAAAAGCAACGACTGTTTTCACCGTTTGGCCGTTAAAAGGTTTCTTCAAGAAGACCCGGCAGTAGTGAAAAAGCAATACAAATTGAACACACTGAAACATTCGAAAACAAGATCTTCGGCTACAAAACTTTGTCAATCTTTGAATTTCAAGAAAAGCGAAATTTTAATTTCATCCACTCCTACGATCAATGACATCAGGAAAAGTTGGTTTTTTTAACATTTCAGTGTCCCATAGTATTTTATTCCGTTTTTGAATATATTTAGATAAATACAAGAAAAAAAACTGAACCTATTGTGAATCCTCAGGATTTTCTGGAAGTTCATTTTGTGGTGGGCGACCCTGAAAGCCAAGGCAGAGGTATGCATTTCAGCAAATATGACTCCAAAAATTAATAATTTAATATTTATTACTATTAAAGACTGGAATACTGTAGTTAATGTTTAAACTAGGATCTAAATTATGTGTAATCACTTGAAAGCGTTGAATTTTATATGGAATATTATACACATTTGTCAAATTTGATTTAACAACTATAGTTAACTAGTACGTTTAGTATGAACAGAAGGATATTCACAAGTGTTCTTGCTGAATGCAAATCGCTATGGAGCTTTGACTATAAATCACTATCTAGACGCATGCCATACTCATTTTACCTTCTGCCTTTGGCGAATATAGCTCTTTTATTTATTTATTTATTTACGATTATTTATTACAAGACGACTTTTCACGTGTAACAAACACATTACAAAATTAAATATATTCTTATTTATAACAGAGCCCCAATGTGTAACAAAAACGAGCACTGAAATAGATGAAAATCCAATGGACATTTTGAGTTCAGCTAATTCTTTTCAGCTTACAGAAGATAATTCCCAAAGGAAGGAAGCTAGTGGTGTGTATGGTGTATATACCTGTGCATGTCGTATATAATAACCACATGGTTATTTATCTTTACACTTATACAACAGATTGCAAAAACATTTATTCTGAAGAAAGTGATAGCGAAATTGATGAGTAAGTATTTTGAACTTGGGTATTAGTGAGCAATGTATTTGTAAATCGAAATAGCGTTAGCGAGGACTACATGTTTTATTAGTATGAGTATATCTTTTACACCTTTATTTTTTCTAGGGAGTCTGAACTCATAATAAGTGCCAAAAAATGGTTAAATGTTTTTATTCAAAGTGGTTACATTCAAAACATATTAACCCACAATCCAAAAGCAAACTTAAAAGATCCCATGTAAGTATGGATTAAAAAGGAGCAAACTAAGTTGCGCAAAGCAACCAGTCTCAACATATTGCACTTTTTATAATTTTTACATTTGTCGGAACAAAAAAACCAATGGTGGAGAAATTTACGTAAAAATGTGTAAATATATATTTAGGCCGAAGCTTGGATTGTTTGAAGTAACGATTAAATGTACTGAAATAGGGGGCGAAATAACAATTTAATCCGAGCAAAATTATAAGATATCTCAGACTTTTGAGTGCTATCGGTTAAACTATCAAACTGCATATTATAGTGAAATTCACATTGAAATGTCAGCACGTAAAACCTTTAGTTTTCTTTAAATCCCTACCGTTTGTTTGGGAGACATTATATTTAGGTAGAATTATTTTATTATTGTCGACATTTCATGGTGACTTTGAAAAGAAATTACTTGATAAGCATATTGTGACCAGTTTTTATATTTTTTTAGTTACTTAGAGCACCCGGAGTACTTGAAACATGCCAAATTCTTACAAGGAAAAGCAACGAAAAAACGTTATTTGTTGAATTTAGACGTACAGTTAGATCCCAAGGTAGAATGAAATGTAACACGTAACTTATTATAAACCGAATTCGGCTAAACAGATTTGACATCTAATCGTACAATTTAACAAATTATATTCACTTAAACTTAGTAACCCAATTATTGATTATAAAAAAACGTCTTGGTTTGGACCAAGGCCGAAAAAAACAAACGATATGTGTGAGGTTTATCATTTGACTGAAGTTTCAGATATTGCAATTTTTTTAAATATTTTTATTCCTTTAATCCTTAATCAATATTTAATTCAATCAACTGATTTTACTGTTAATCGATCTATTCCCTCTAAATTAATTTAAAAAATTACATATCTACGCTTTTTCAAGAATAATTCCATTTTCCGAAAACATTTTATCATGAAATTCATTATTTTGAAGGGAGTACGTGTTTAGGAATCAATATTGAATATTTGAAATATTATACTAAGTGTCTAAAAAGAGCAAGCGTAATTTGATGTAACTCGAAAGTAAAATGTAAATATGTAATAGTAGACGCATATACAGTTTGACGCAAGTTATACATTAAACTTCGAATATCGAAGTGCTACATTTATTTGTCGCGACCCCAATGGCAGCATCGCCCCGTGTTTTAGTTCCTCTGTATGTAATTTCCAAAATGGTTTAAACGCTAACAAATCTACACCGCCTAACTGATCGGTCCTTCGACGCAAACGAGTGTCAAGCTATAATAATAATCATTTATGTACATGTATTTTTTATAGTGTTAGGTTATTAAAGTTAGGTCTGGAAAGTCGTGTACCGTTCACTAATGTGAAACGGTTTCGACCTATATGGTAATATGGGCTGAGCGTGTTGCGAAGGCTCAGATGACTCGTACACTGGTATCATATATTTCATGTATTGGGAAAATAGAGGAAGAGGGGAGGTCGTAGTTGAGTGTGACTTCGCACAACTGGTAAGGCACGATGTGCTGAACCACATTATTTCCACAGGAATTGAATATAACAAACCATTGGTACTGAGACGTATTTATATTTATGTAATCTTCACCCTTACCGTTGGTCATATTTATACCGATATCATATTTTTCCTTTGCATAAAAGGAGAGCTACCTACTAAAAGAAACCACAGAGTACCACGGTTGTTGCTTCGTCTTAAGTAGACGACATTAGTCAATAAATTAGTTTGAGCAAAATAAATTCTTTATCATATTTTCTGGAACATCAGTCTTGTCACCAATTTACAGCAGATTTAAATTTTTTTTGGTGCAAACTTGAAAATTTGTCAAGCCAGCCTTAATTAAAACTATGTCCGTCAAGGTGCTTACAAGTTAGGGAGTATCGACACGATATCCCTTCAAAATAATGAATTTCATGATAAAATGTTTTCGGAAAATGGAATTATTCTTGAAAAAGCGTAGATATGTAATTTTTTAAATTAATTTAGAGGGAATAGATCGATTAACAGTAAAATCAGTTGATTGAATTAAATATTGATTAAGGATTAAAGGAATAAAAATATTTAAAAAAATTGCAATATCTGAAACTTCAGTCAAATGATAAACCTCACACATATCGTTTGTTTTTTTCGGCCTTGGTCCAAACCAAGACGTTTTTTTATATCTGTCCCTTCAGTCTTAATGTAATTAAAATTTGAATAATTTTATGTTTTTTGTACCGCCATACACTACCCCAGTAACAAAATCGACGTTGGACCGACGCAGTCGGTTCGAGGTCCAACCAACACTGACGTAAAAGCGTCGGTAAACTTTCATTTCGACCGTCGAAATGTCCTATCCGTTTAAGCGTCGGCCCGACTTCAGGTCATACAAATTTTGCCAGCACTTTAACCGACTCTAAAAAGTAAGCGTGTCCAGCTCTTACCTTATCAAACAAGAAGTCGGCTTTGTTATCTGGTTATGGTCGGATTATTAATCTAATTGCGGTCGGCTTTATCGACTGTTATTTGTCGGATTTAGGGCTTGTTTGTGGTCGGCTTTATGGCTTGTTTGTGGTCGGCTTTATGGCTTGTTTGTGGTCGGCTTTATGGCTTGTTTGTGGTCGGCTTTACGACTTGATTATGGTAGGCTTTACGACTTGTTTATGGTCGGCTTTATGGCTCTTTTATGGTCGGCTTTATGGATTGTTTATGGTCGGCTTTATGGATTGTTTATGGTCGGCTTTTGGCTTGTTTATGGTCGGATTTAAAGCTTATTTATGGTCGGCTTCTAAACACCACTTTCATCTGGTATTCTGTCCATCCCACATGGACACCAGTGTGTATTTACTGGCTTCTACTCCTTCGTCATCGTTAAGGTTAGCGATCGGCTAGGGTTACAAGAAACTTCTAGCCTCCCAATGGTGCAGTTTCCACCAAGGGTTCACGCAATTGAGCTGTTCTTATCCATTACTAAGATTCGAAACCTTATGTACCGATTTGAGTAAGACAACAATGGGCGTATGCTTCATTTCAAACGTCAATATTAGTCAAGTCTCTCAAGAATGTTCAATAGTTATTTTTTAAACGATGTAACGCGCAATAAGGTTAATAATTATCGAAGAAAATATATAATATTAATTATATTTATTTTAATGTTTAAGATAATCTTAAACCGTTGACACACTAGTGCACATTGATAAAAACGCATTTTAGTTGGTAAGGAGTCGAGCAGCCAACATAATCCTTCATTACATTAACCGACTTAAAATGTAACTATCAGACTACTCTATTCTATTGTTCTCAAGGCCGACTGCAAAGCGGAGTTAGCAACTGAAGTTGGATAAGAGTCGGACTTCAGTTGTAAGTGCCGACTAGACCATAAACCGACGAATCTACCTCGAACCGACTCAAACGCGGAAGAAGCTTCATTATAACTATTCTTTAGTATGATCGGTAGGTAGTCGGATATGCCGACCTCTCGTCCCTTGTTGTTATTTTTATAAAAACCCATGTTAGTTGGTAAGGAGTTGAGCAGCCGACCTAATCCTTTCTTACACCAACCGACATAAAATGTAACTATCAGCCAACTCTGTTTGTTCTCTCGGCCGACTTCAAAGCGGAGCTGGTATCTGAAGTTGGATAAGAGGCGGACTTTAGTCGTAAGTGCTGACTAGGCCATAAAGCGAAGAATCTACCTCGAACCGACTGAAACGCGGAAGAAGCTTCATTACAACTAAATCTGAAATTTTCAGTGTGATCGGTAGGCAGTCGGATATGTCGACCTCTAGAGCCATATTGTTAACTTTTATTTGAAAGAAACGCGTGTTAGTTGGTAAGGAGTCGAGCAGCCGACCTAATCCTTCTTTACATTAACCGACTTAAAATACAACTATTAGCCAACTCTATTTTATTGTTCTCACGGCCGACTGCAAAACGGAGTTGGCAACTGAAGTTGGATAAGAGTCGGATTTTATTCCTAACTACCGACTAGACCATAAACCGACGAATCTACCTCGAACCGACTCGAACGCGGAACACTCGTGTTACTGGGGTAGGGGTTGATACATTTCTAATAGCTTAATTTAGTACTTGAGTATCGTTAATTACATTTAACTTATATCTAATAACATAGATTCCGATAAGCATATTATGTTGTACTTATTTATGAAGTAAGTTAAAAAATGGCAGTTTTTGAAACGTAGAATATAAATGTTTATTTGTTTTATACACTCTATACATTTATCATTGAGAATTTTTGAGGAAGTACTTGAGTATCGTTAATTACATTTAACTTATATCTAATAACATAGATTCCGATAAGCATATTATGTTGTACTTATTTATGAAGTAAGTTAAAAAATGACAGTTTTTGAAACGTAGAATATAAATGTTTATTTGTTTTATACTCTCTATACATTTATCATTGAGAATTTTTGAGGAAATGCATCATGAGTAGAAGAGCTGGAAGATGATGTCTATATATTTTAAAACGTCCAAAAAGCTTTAAGAGAGGGGAAAAGGAGAAGCGGTTAAAGGGAAAGAGGGTCGTATAGGAGCTTGCTTCGAAGATTTTCTTTTTAACGGATATGAGGAAGTATGGCCGTGAACACGTGTGATGCACGTTGCATCACAGGCAAAGGAAAAATACACCGGCCCCCACCCTTTTTTCACCGGAATGCTGGAGGATATTTCAGTAGAACAAAATTGATGGAATCAGGGATAACGAGAGATCGCAAGAGATGTGGCTTAATTTTGAGCTAGATCCTCTTGTTTTGTTTGGCAGCATTATAGAATGGAATGTTGTTAGATTTAATTGCCGCTGGTGGTTTTGCGAAATTTAAAAATGAGAGAGTTCTTCGTTTGCGGGGAATATATAGCAATAGACGCCAGGGAATTACTTTCTTGGAAGTTTGTGGATAATTTCTAAATAACTATAACTATTTCCTATAAATTGGAAGAACTTCAAAATCGCTGGAATTTAACTCTTAATCGTAAAGTTATATCATTTGATTTTGATTAGTTTTGTAGAACTCTCAAACCATGAAATTATTATAAAGTTTCAACTTTTCATTTGAAATGAGATTTTGATTGATAATTTATTTCTGTACTTTTCGCTTATTTTTCATCAATTTCTTCCTAGTTTTTTCCCCCTACAATTTCTTCCTAATTTTTTCCCCTACAATTTGTTCCTAGGTTTTTCCCATTATAATTTCCTCCTTGTTTTTTCCCCTACAATTTCCTCTTAGTTTTTTTTCCCTACAATTTCCTACTATTTTTTTCCCCTACAATTTCCTCCAATATTTTCCCCCCTACGATTTCCTCCTAGTTTTTTCCCCCTACAATTTCTTCCTGATTTTTTTACCCACAATTTCTTCCTATTTTTTTTACCCACAATTTCTTCCAAGTTTTTTTCCTGCAATTTAATTTTTTGTCGCTTACATTTTACACCAATATCGCCGTATATTTCAAGGGCAAATTTCCCATGTTTCCTTAATTTACCATTTTTTAGTGATCACCCTTAGCAACGCTAGTTTGGCTGGGTTCTCTTTAAAAAGGAGAGACTTTCTCCAGAAGGATGATTGAGACATCAGTCAAGTTACTGACGAATCTGTCACGCTTGGTGATTGTTGTATCACTAACCTCGTACCAGCTGTTATCTTTTCGAATAAAATTCAGATAGTGACCTTGGTTTAAAGATGAACCTTTATGAATGATCACGCCCCTAGTTTTGTAAACGCTTTGGTTTAAAACCACTTTCTGATTTTCGAATCCCGATATTTTGGTTAAAATCTTAATAGGGTGACCATTTACTACAGTATCTCTTGGAAACCACAGAAATACGTACTTACTGGCAGAAATCAATACATCACGTTCATTAATTTCTCTGTGTTTACAAGTTCCGCATGCCATCATTGCTGGTCTCATCCTTTCGATTAACAGTTTCCAATCAATTTTAGCGAGGTTAGGCAAAGGAAGAGTGAAGATGCAGCTTTGGATAATGTTTCCAGAACTTTTTTCAATGTGACAGTTCGGGCATTTGGTAACGTTTTGCGACTTTGTCCATAATAGTTCTTGAAGAGCGTTAGAGTCACAAGTTTCCATTTCTTCGCAAAGTTTTGGCAAGAGAACCCATAAGAATTCACTAGCATCTTGTTGTTGTTTGTGGGTAAAAGGCAGACCAACAGCCGTTCGCAAATTGAAACCATCGTCGCCGGAACTCGAATTTGAATTTTCAACATGCTCAATAGTGTTACGAAGGCAAGTCAAAATAGGCTTATCGCTCAATGATCCTTTATGCCCTTTAACCATGTTTCTTAATTCCGGAATCAGTAAGAGCAATTGCAAAACGCTATTTGCGTAGCACGTTACTCCATCTCCATTTTCAAATCCTTTCAAGGGAAAAATGTCTACACTCTGAAGACCTAGTCTAATCTTTTTATTTGGTCTTTCTTTTGCCGTTTCATCAGATCGCTCTCCTTCACCTTCTAAAATACTCTTCGACGTTGGCCTTTTTGTACCTCTCTTTGCTTCCGACCCCACTATTTCTATAAGTGGAAGATCAGGTCTGTGTTTTTGACGCAGCCTGTTATACTCCGCAATGGCTCGTCCATCTGCCATAATTTTATTCGGGTCTAACTGCAAGAGATGGAGACCGGCCAAGGAAGTCACTCGCGATAGAGCAACGTATGCCATGCCGGTTCCAAATAAACTTGATCCCAAATCCATAATTGCGCATTTTAAACTCATTCCCTGGCTTTTGTGAATAGTAATGGCGTATGCCAAAATTAAGGGGAACTGCGTTCGTTTCACGTATAAATTGGTCATTAGCAAGAACTTGACGCTCATTTTCTCGACTACAAAGTCGGGCTTATTGTTCTCGTCGTTTGGTTCCCGATCTACTCTGATCCGGATACCAATGATGTTCCCACGCTCGTTCTTTTGGAATCCCGTTATAACGGCCATGGTGCCGTTAATAACACCTTCTTCGAAATTGATGTTTCTCCTAACCATTACTCGAGATCCAACGCAGAGATACAGCTTGCTCTCAAGACCTCCGGTTTTAGACGGCTCATTGTCTAACATTTTGAGTCTCCTGACAATGTTTTTGGTAATTTTTTTGTCGTAATCAACGAGTTTGTCTTCGCATTCAACGCATTCAACTTTCTGTCGGCTTTCTTCGAGCATTTTTATGTTGAATTTATCGCACATGGCCAATTTCGGCATCAAACAGATGGGATGAAATCCTTCTTTAACCAGCTTAACGTAAAGATTCATAGCCACCTCAATTTTGTTCCCTCCCGGAACTAGTCTACTTTCTAAGGTTGAAACGTCATCTTTCGTAAGTGTTCCGATTCTAATTCGGTTTAGTAGGTCGCCATAAACTCTGTCGTCGGCCTGTCGTACGTTTTGCGTTAGTTCATCGTATTGGAAATACTTCCAAAGATCAGTGCCACCAATGCTATTAAATCTTAGTCTCGCTTCCTGGGAAGTGACTTTTAAAAAAGCGGGATTACCCTGTACAGGCGGCAATTGGAAAAAATCTCCAAAAACGAGAATGCAAACGACACCGCCGAAAGGCTTGTTCATTTCCCAAAATTCATTTAGCCTCAAATGAACGTAAGTTAGTAAGACCGAAGACACCATAGAGATCTCATCGACTATCAAGAGTTTCAAATTTCCCAGAGTTTGTTTCATAATGGAAATATTTTCAGAATTGAGGGAATGGTATTCCGCGGTACGCCCATGTTCTACTGGCAACATAAGTAATCTATGCAACGTTACGCCGTTGACATTTAGAGCAGCCAAGCCCGTGGGAGCGGCGATCGCGACGCTACCGGCATTTTTAAAGTGGCGTCTAACGGCGTTGGCGATAGTGGCAATAAGAAAGGACTTTCCAGTGCCACCCGGACCAGACACAAAATGGCAGAAATTTTCATTTTGCCCTCCCTCTTGGGTGAAGTGATCCATGACTTTGTCATACACCCTTTTTTGATCAGTGTTGAGTAACGCAACTTGGTCTAGTGCCATGCCCTCGAAATCAATTTCCATAGCGGCTTCGACATCGTGCATCGCATTTTCCGTTTCAACGACGATTTCTTTCCCTTGAAGGGCATTTTCATCGTCATAGCTTTCTGTATCCGAAATAGCTGAAGTCTCTTTAGCTTTTTCGGAGGCTTTGCGCTTCTTTTCAACTTCTTTGGAAACCGAAAATTTCTCATGGTATTCTCTCATGGGTTTTAGCGTCGTTAATGAGCTTTTGAAAGCTTCAGCGAAGGTTGCAAATTCGCCCAATAATTCAGTTTCGTTTCGCCATGGTTTGAACAGAATTAGTAGAGCGTGGCAGTACTTTTCTGGTTCCTCTATTGGGTCGTGAACGTAATGTTCTATTATGTAGGGCTTAATCCTCTTTCTCATCAAACCGAGATTATTTTTCAACTCGATTACATTTTCAGATTTTTTCGCTGCCTCCGAGTACTTGACGTAATCGTAAAATCGGCCGAACTCGCGCAAGCTTAAATCTTCCAAGCTATCGGGTCTGTTGGGATACTTATCGTCCACAAACCCTTTTTGGCAAATGTCTTCGCTTTCAGGATCAATTTCCCTCAAGCGCGCAAGATCCTTGTAACATTTCAAAATTTGGATCGGTTTTCCTTCACGTTAGTGTTAATAAACTTGGTGCTGTCAGACTTTTGAAACAATTTCTGACCCAACATCATGTCCAAGGCTTCGTAAATACCGACCGATTTATTTGTGAAAGATTTCAGTCCATAAGCGAACAGTCTTTTAGACAAGCTTTCGTGTGCCAACTCTGCGAAACACTGATCCATTTCAGCCCGATCTCCCTTTGTCACGTACGACGTGACGTATATCGCCACTTGTTCCGAGGAATCGGCGACAAACTGCAAATCCATATTGGCTTTCAATGCCAAAAGTAATGCCGGATTGTAGTCATTGATAAAAACTTCGCTCTCATTTCTGGGCAAATCATACAGGCGTTTTTGGCTTCGTTTCATTTTACGATGACGCGTAACTGATTCAGCAGAGTTCAATGTCGCAACGTTTGTTACGTTTCGAGGAAAACCGTAACGACACACTTTGAGCTCCTTATTTCCTCTCTTAACCTTTCGGTAGCAACTGCTGCAACATTTATGTGTTTGAAATTTTTTTACTAGCCGGTAAAGTTCTGGACTTTCAGCAGCTTTTGGGATTGAACAAGTGACATACTTTTGCACGTACTCCAAAATAGCTATTGCCGAACAGGAACCAATCACGGGAGCTTCCTCAGCCCACAACAAGCAATGGTAATGGGCTAAGCCGCGAGATTGGTACTCGACGCGCACAAAATGATGCGCTATCGGTCCTAGACCGGATTCTCTTTACAAAGCACAAAGTTGTTTAGGAGCGATTTCACTTTGTTGTGAAAATGTAAACTGACGCTAAGAGGATCTAAATTTAATAGTTCAGCCACCGACATAGATTCGATCCCTGGCACGTCAGCATTCACTCGTCGTAGGTGGTCGTGAAGTTCAATGTCATCGTATTCGCCGGATTAAAGGTTAAAAGCCAAGTAGGGGGGCCATACTCCCTAATCATGGCCAAAACACATTTGAGAACTTTATACCAATAATCCTTGGTTCCTCGAATGTGGCCCATGAAAGTCGCTAAATTACTCTCGAGCTCCGAATCTCGAGATTCAACTTGATTCACGAAATCATTGACCGATACGTTCATGGGTTTTTTCACGCGTAGAACGTAATTCAAACTACTGTTAATGGATTTCATTTCGGCCTCTTGGTATAAATGGAACATGAACGCATAATCTCGTCTAAACATTGGATTCGCGTTCAAAAGACGAGAAAGTCGGTATTCAGTTTCCGTCATTTTCCCAAACGGTCTTTCGTCGTGCTTGCCATAGCGAGCCATTGGGAACAAGTGCACGAATGACATGTATTCTAGATTTTTGTCCCAATTACTGATAGGCTCGGCTTCGACACGCTTCATTTGGTAAGAAGCCAACAAATCTTTTGACGGCTGAACATTCACCGGGTGAATTGTATAGTGATCGTACAGCTCATTCACTTCATCTTTTGAGAGTTTTCGCAACAGTGCCTCAGGTTGAGTTAAAATTTTATAACGGTCGTCTGGCGAAAGATTTGATTCGATCACACCATCATTGATAACATCGATATCGATTTGGTGCGATTCCGCTTGCGGATTTTTTGCAACTGTAGTGAAGCCGTTTGTATTGACCTCGTCGCGGTTGTTTAACAGCGCCAGAGGATCCGTTTTCGCCAATAATTCATCGGGAGTTAATGAATTTTCGTCTTCAATAGTTCCGTTAATCTCTTCGGTGCCATAAATGTAATCCTCATTGATAAGAGTAATATCAATGTCTTTGTACAATGGATTAATTTTTTTCAGTTTAGCGACGGCCTTTTTCAAAGCATCAAGGCGAACAATTTTTTGCCAAACCTTTTTGTCACTAGTGGGCAAACCATTAACCAAGACGTGCAATTCGTGATCTTTAGGCAGTGCTGCTGGTATCATATCCAAATTTTTTTGGACTGGAATTGGCAAATATATGATTCTACCTTTCAAAGCTTTCACCGCGCCAAACTGCATGTTGGAATTAGTTTTAGTACCTAACCGGACTACAGTGTGAAATGCCTTCACAAGCTGAATTAAGGCCTTTTCAAACATGTTCAAACTCGTGACTTCGGTCGGAGGAACGTCAACCCCCAAGGTTGAGGAAACATCTAATTGGAACCTTTCCCTTTTGCAACTCTTTAGAACAATACGGGCATAAAAGCATGTCCATTTCTCTGAAGTCAGGATTTTTCATTAGCAAACCAGCTCTTAAAATGAGAAAGGCGTGGTTGTCAAAAACTGAAGTGGACGCCAGTTTTTCCACGGTCCTCAAATCTGAATTTTTAATAATCTAGCGCAACAATCGCAAGATGTGTCGTGAAATTCATTCGTATCACGCTCAGCTCTAGCAAATTGTTTAGCGTAGAAAGCCAAGATTTCACTCTCATCGAGACAAGGCCTTATATCGTTCTCACCGCCTTTCGTCGCCTCGTTTTCGCCATTTGACATTTTTAATCCACGTGCCTCCACAACTTTACTAATTTTGGGTATAACATTTTGAAGAGATTCGTAATCACCATGCTCAATCTCATCGGTCAATGTTGAAAAAGCGTTAAGCAACGCTCTAACGGAGTAGATTTTACTCAAAATAGTTCTAATTGTAGAGTAATGTGGAGCCAGTTCTCTGAAGGCTCTCAAGTAACTCTCGCATTCCTCGCTTTCAGAGCAATAAGAGAAATGACCAAGGTACGGCAAAACTTTTACTTCAAAATCTGAATCGTCCAATGGCAATTTGACAATGGATTTCTGGCAAAACTTATTTTTGTAGGAGCAAACGTCAAAATCAGAGCCAAAAAGTTTATTTAGGTCGCTATCACTGGCCTTTGCCGCCTGGTTAATGAAAGCTATGACTTTAAAAATAGCCCGCTCTCTAACGTTGCAAATGTCGCTGCATTCCCAATACGAAGCTTTTTCTTTGGTTTCAATAAACCCAGATTCGTTAATTACGATATTCGCTTTGGGATTTTTTTCCTCTGACACGTTTTCTACTGCATTGAATAGATTCGTGACAACCCCTAAATCATTAACTTGCAAGCAGCGTTCAATGCCTTTGTTCAGTCTTTTCTGGTCAATAAAATTACCACTTTCATCAACCCATAATTCATTAACCTTTTCGCCGATACGAGAGCTTTCTCTTAACACTTTTATTAATAGACCATTTTCGTCGAACTGCAAAATTTTTTCAAAACGCGTTTCGTGGTCCTCGTTTTTTAAAATTCTGCCATCATTCCCCAAAGTAAAATATGTTGTCTGGTGATAAAAAGCTTCTTCCAGACTACTGTGAAGCCTTTTTCCTCCAATGACTTTGATAAAATTGTCACTATCCACCAATCCAATTTCTTGCACTTTCTTCGCGAAACTTTTGAAATCTTCAATAAGTAACGAGCGCCTTGCATGGTAGGCCGAATATATTCGCCTTTTTAAATAGAATGTTTTTCCAGATAGCAACTGGCATAGGAGTTTGTGGGATGCAAATTTGGAACTTTGCTTTTTACGTGAATTAGCAAAAGTTCTTTTCGTCATTAAACGGTCCGTAAGTCGCGTGACCAAAAACCGCTTGAAACTTTCGGCAATCATTTTTTTATTTTTTGTTTTAAAAATTCCTTTGTTAAAGGAGACTTTTTTAACATAATTCTTAGTCGGGTTCGCACCAACTTTTATTTGTCGAGAAGCGCCACCTATTTTAGGGGCCTGCAAAACCTTTTGAGTTTTTATTGAACTTGTCAATAAAGACTTGCGATTGAGTCCATCACTCGATTTCTTCTGAAAGAGCTGTTTTTTTTTATATAGTACCTTTTGCACTTTGATTTGTTTTTGTTCGCTAAAGTCTTAGTTTTAGCTATCAACGCTCTTTGACTTTGTTTTTTCAAACGATTCTTGTCCCTTCTAACTTTTTCTCGAGAAACCATTTTGAGTTCTTAAATTTAGCACACAAAGATGTGTTTCGTTGCCAAGTCACTGAAGGTTTTCTCAGTGCGCCACAATAGGTCTATTACCAAGTCACTGAAGGTTTTCTCAGTGCGCCACAATAGGTCTACTACGAAGTCACTGAAGGTTTTCTCAGTGCGCCACAATAGGTCTATTACCAAGTCACTGAAGGTTTTCTCAGTGCGCCACAATAGGTCTATTACCAAGTCACTGAAGGTTTTCTCAGTGCGCCACAATAGGTCTATTACCAAGTCACTGAAGGTTTTCTCAGTGCGCCACAATAGGTCTATTACCAAGTCACTGAAGGTTTTCTCAGTGCGCCACAATAGGTCTATTACCAAGTCACTGAAGGTTTTCTCAGTGCGCCACAATAGGTCTATTTTATTCAGTGTAACAGGAGCCGTAGACAAGAAAAATAGGATACAACACAAACAAAGGAGACAGAAAAGAATACAGCACAAACAAAGAAAATATAAAAGAATACAGCACAAACAAAGAAAAAAAATCAAAATAAATCTTACCTTAATAAATCCTCAAAGCAGCAAAGTTAAGCTTAGAACGCTTTTAAAAAAGCGTAAGCCATAAGCAGCCCTTGAATCAAAACTAATTAAGAGTTTGGAGAAAAGTAGGCCTATCAAATAAGCCTGAATTCGTCAATTAAATTCAAAAATGAACCAAACACGAGCACGAGTCAACGTGCACTGTACTGTTAGTCATTTAACGCGTATACGTCACTGTTGTTAATTTTCCAGCTAGCATTGATTCAGTTCAGTTTAGTTTGAAATGTTATTGAAGAAATTTGTAAACCTTTTAATACGACCGCTTAGACACGAGGCTGAGCTTGAATATTGTTTTCCGTGGGCTATTTTGCGTGGGGTAGATTTATTGTCGTGTAAACGAAAGTTCCTTTAAAATACTCTCTTAGAATCTATTAATACCACTCCATGGTAACAGATTGCTAGTACTCCACGGAAAACGGTAAGACCAGAGAGGTAAGACCCACAAACAGCGCCCCACTCAGAGATGCGGAGAATAACCCACCATTGTTGTATATGTTGTTTACTTCCTCGATTTTAGCCAAGCCTTGGTTGATCTTTTTTGTTTCTAATTTCAAGGCTGAATTTTAATTAAAGTGTATATTGTAAGAGCTTTTTTATTATAATTATGATTTAGTTTTTGAATCCCGCGAACGTAAGTTATGCAAGTTTAATGTTGCCGTTTCGCAATAGATACTTTGATAATATCCTTGAACGTTAATTGTAGTGTAAACTTCAACATCGACAACGAAATGCCCTGATTTAAAATTAGGTAACTTATGCGAAAAGCTCAGAAGAGCTTCACATCATTAATCAGTAATAATAAAGGCCAATATAATGTAACTGTTGCTTTGATTGAAAAGGGGCGCACATTAAATCCATCATACGACTTTCAAACCATACCAACGATCCATGTTTGTCCAAAGGTGTGGATTACAGTAAAAAGTGGTTAGCAAAAATGCCAATACACCATTGGATTTGGGTAGAAAGATGGAGTTTGAAGGTATTGTTAAAATGGTTAAGACCCAAATTGACTAGGATAGAAATTTGAGTTTGATTGAAACATAAAACGTACGTTTAAATAGTTTGGAAGAAAACTCGTGTGGAATGTGCAATCTGAAGAAGTTGGAAAATTGTAAGTGGAATTGAGCTTTACGTTTACTGACATATTTCTCGTTTCAATACTGCCTTCCTTGCAGAGAGGCATGACTGTATGCAAAAGGGAGTTTAATGAAGAAAATACTGAAATTGACAAACCTTATATTATATATACTTAGCAAATGGAATTCAAACTTTATTAAATCAAAGAAGGTAATAAGAACGGGAGTTGAACTAGCAGCTTTGGCAAAACATTTTAGGAACACACAGGAAGTTCAGAGTGAATATTTCAAAGCCGCCCAGAACACTTCAGTCAAGCCTTCTACTCCTTTTTTTAGCCTCTTTGATTAAATCAGAAGGTGAAAATTACTATCACTTGAAACAGCACGAACTCGCTATATTCTGCAACTTTTAAAATTATTATGTGGTTGTGATTATTTTATGTAATCAAGTTTTTATTTGAGAAAAAAATATTTGTTCTTATATTTTTCCGTTAAAAGCACGGAAGTTTATTTCTTATATTTTTCCGTTAAAAGCATGGAAGTCTATTAATGAAGAAATAATGAGTTTGCTTTTTTTAAATCTGTTATGATAATAATATTTCATTTAAAGAAATATGAAAATTTTAGCAATAGACCAGGAAATAATTGACATGATTGCGGAAAATATCATCTCAATAATTTTGATGTTTATTTGAAATAATGTACACAGAACGAAATCACAAAAAAGGATTAAATAAAGAAAAAATAAGTGAGGCTAACTTTTCAAAAGCGGTATTGAAGTTACTTAAATTTGTAAAAATTAGGTAAACATTCATTTTGATGCAATTCTATAGTCATTCATTTTTTAATGACATAATGTTTAGTAAAAATTACTCTTGCATTTAGTCGCTTTCTACATTTCTAGCCTGATAATCTTCAACTTCTATTGCATGTTGTTTGCGATTGACGGAAAGCTTGGAAGAAATTTAAATTTCATTCTTCACCTTTTCTGGACTTGAAACATTAGATAACACAACAAATGTCTCTGGCATCTTACGTTTCTAGCAGCAATACTCCAAAAATGTCTTTCGATTGAAACCAAACATTATTTAAGTTTAGTGTCTGAGTACCTTTCGTAGCCATTGTAATAACAGTTTGCGTAGCTTTACATTTAGTGCCAAATTTTCTTGTTGCAATACTTATTCCTTCTTTACATGGTGGCAGAACTGTACCTACAAGCGCAACGTTACCTCCAGTTGGTTTTGATTGGATTGCTGTTTCATTATCATCAAAAGCTTGAGCATGTAGTAAATTTATATCTTCATGTACTGTTAGTAAAAGTTTAGAATTTGAGCTTCCTAGAAGGTCTTTATCTAAACTTGTTCCATGAATTGGTATTGAGTGTGGTTTCAGTAACATCCTTTTTTTCCCTTTAGTAACGATAACATCATCTTGACAAAAATGTTTTGAACAAATAACGGACACTTTGTTCGGTCTCCACTCTTTACCGCGATTTGTAGCCAAAATCCACATTTTAATTAGATCATCGTTACCTTTACATTGAAAAAAAACTTAGCCAAATACCCCAGTCGCCCAAAAGGGCACTTTTTGTTAAGGTTTACAGTACCTTTCGGAAATAAATGTAAACTGTAGGAACCGTCTTGGGCTAGATTGTCACTACAACTTGAACATCCAAGAACCACGCATCGTTTATTATATGGCATTGTAAATAGATTCTGAAGAGATGCTTATTACTCGCAAGTCGCAACAGGTAATTTAGTTTTGAAAATACTCAAACCGACTAAACTTTATATTAAGCTCAAGATTAACGTTACAAATAGAGTTTTAGAAATCATTTTTAAAATAACAATCATGCCGAAATTATACTCTTTATTCCTTCTAAGAGATCAGGTAAACATATGTTTTGAACACCTTTTCCTCGAGATGTCGCTTTAGACAGAACAAACTTCCTATACCGCCGCTTTTAAAATTATGTAGTAGTGATTGTTTCCTGCCATATAAATAAAGAAATATTGTAAACCTGTCTGTAATTGTTGTTCTTTCAATTATCTTATATTTTTGTTTTTAAACCACTGGAAAAGCTATATTAATGAAGAAAGTAAATTTACCGTATTCCCCGGTTTTATTCGCTGCGTTTAGCTACGTCCACCATAAAAGCGCTTTAGGTTACCGGTTACGTAGAAAGATTGCAATCTGGTACTAAACCGAGAACTTGGTAGTGGTTGCTGAACGCACTTACAATTTTCAAACAACGAGACGTTACAAAGTAAGCGGATTTATTTTTAAACTTACTACCATAGAATATGAATATAAATGGAAAATTTATTAAAACTTAGGTTTATTTTGTGATTAATTACTTATTTAGCAGCCTTTAGAGCACTTATGGGTTATAATTTCACTTTGAAATTTTTTTAAAACGTCTTTTTCAAAATATTTAGGTTAAGCCTCGGTTAATGATCTTTGCCTTCTTTCATGGCAGCAGCTAAGGCTTAGGGGTAGTAGAAAGCAGGCAGTGCTTGCCGGTTGGCTAATGGTGAAAAAAGTTTTAAAAGTACAGTACAGCCCCGTAATTAAGATAAACGTGTTTTCAAGAAACTTAGTTCGATTAATTCAAGAAATAATAATTACATTTCACCACATTTCTCCGGCCTGATTTTCAATCCCTTTAATATATTTCACTCTTAAAATCAGCTAGGCCTACAATTAATATGAAAATAGTCCGTAAGTGAAAGAAAGATTAGCACCATAATAATAAGGGTCTTTATTTCAAAATCTAGTTAAGAAAATGGACCGCCTTTTCAACATAGCGGAAAACTGTAATGTTACGGTAAACATAAACGGAGTGGGAGATGGGATGGCAAATGCTATAGCTGGGGCTTTTGCCCCCAGAGGATATGGGGCTGTTGCCCGAAGAGGACGTGGGGCTGTTGTCCCAAGAGGACGCGGGGCTGTTGTCCCAAGAGGACGCGGGGCTTTTGCCCCAAGAGGGCGCGGGGCTTTTGCCTTAAGAGGGCGCGGGGCTGTTGCCCCAAGAGGGGGCCACAGTTTTAGGGGCCGTGGACGTGGCGGAGGCCGGGTTAACGGTGGTGGAGGCCGTAACGCCAGGGGCCGGCGGTGCAATAATTGTGGCCGCAACGGCCATTTAATGCGCGACTGCTGGAGCCGCGTTCGTGGTATAAAACTCATTTAATACTTAGAAGTGAAAATGTACAAAGTATTATTCAATTTTGGTAATAGGAGACCAAGGAGGCCCACAAAATTCGATGGCGGGGGTTGGGCCAGTCCCTCCCCAAGGCGCCGTAGTGGTGCCTACCCCGCCTCACGGTGCCGGAGTGTTGCGGATGCGCGACTGGTGGAGCCGCGTTCGTGGTATAAAACTCATTTAATACTTAAAAGTGAAAATTTACAAAGTATTATTCAATTTTGGTTGAAGGGGACCAAGGAGCCCAACAAAATTCGTTGGCGGAGGTTGGGCCTATCCCTCCCCAAGGCGCCTTAGTGATGATCAACTCGCCTCAAAGCGCTGGGGAGCAGACGGCCCAACCTCAAGGCGCTGATGATGGGCGAACATCGCCAAAACGTGTCGAAGAGGAGGAAGAAGAAGACATGTCGATGGAGGAGCTTGATGCTGCAATCAAGTTGTAAGTTGTATGTTCCGAAAAGGGTGGTAGGACCGAACAAAAGTCGGTTCTTTTCCTTTAGATCCAATTTAGAGTCGAAATTATTCTATGAGATTTTGCTGTCCAGGTCACCTTTTAAAAATGATAATTTAAGATTTTCACAGACGACCCCTTAATTAAATATAAATTAGCATTTATTTAATTCAGTCATAAACGGTGTCAAAAATGTCATAAAGCATCTTCGACTTTAAATCGCCAATAGAGCCAACTGTAGTCTGGGTGTACTACCACCCTTTTTGGTACACCCTGTATAGCCGGTTTCCTGCTTACTCTTCTGCGCGGTTGCAGTTCTTCAAAAATATTTTGCATGTCATAATTGACTAAAGGGCGAGCGTCTATCTCACACAATAAAACTTGCAGCTATTTATATCTGTCATAAAATTGCCTGCTGACTCGCGACATTGACATTAACCCTTTAAGGAATAATTTTCAATTGTTGTAACGAGCTAAAATATTTAAAGAATTGGACCCAGGTCCCTTCATCATTATAATTTAAAATCATAATTTTAAACCATTTCCTTACAGGATTGAAAAAAAAAAACAAGATTAAGAATTTTTTTTTTAAATATTACATTTAATTTTTTATTTCAAGTGTGTTTTTTTTTTAATGAATGATTTTTTTTTATTATTTATTTTATTAATATTATAAATTTCTTTTCCTAAATTGTAAATACATTTTTTTTCCAAAATACATTTTTTTTCCTAATTATAAATTTTTTAAATACCAAATTCTTTCTCAAATTATATTTAATTTTTTTTAAAATAAAATAGTTATTTCAAAAATGAGCCGTTTTTTTTCCTTGCTTAATCCCTTCGTATCTTAAATGGTAACGTTGAAAGAACTGCGCTAATGTAAACAGCACTGCCATGTTCAAAACTTAATGAACTTTGTTGCAATTTTTCCGTAGATTTCCGTTGTTGAATTTTTGGTACAGTGAGAACTTTCTTGCAGTTTTTCCGTAGATATCCGGCGTTGTTGAATTTTTGATACGGTGAAACACCATCGTTGCGTTGATTTAGCTTATAAAATTAGTCTGAGTAAATAATATTATTTCCGACTCGTTGCATTCAATTTTTATCATATTCTGTGCTAAATTTCAGTAACATAAAGAGCATCTATAAAATATGTTAATTAAATGATGTGATTCTATAGTTTGGCTTGAATACTAGTAATTAATCAAGTACCTAAACAATTCATAGCAATTTAGACGAATTAACAAACGGCAATGTGGAGTGTGGAACTAGCAAACAACGTAATCCTCTGTATCCCCTGAGGTGACGTTGGTAAAATTTAACGCTGATGTAAACTTGGAAATTATTTGACTAATTAAATTACATAACGACCCTGTTAAGTGAATCGGTTACAAACTAACACCACTGTTACTTATATTTATGTTAACCTCATATGGGAATGTTGAACCAACTGCGCTAACGCAAAGTACCAGTCTTTTACTGCCGCAGGGTAAACACACATTTTGTCACCTTTCCAGTAGTATTTTGAAGTTCTCGAAAGTTTCACAGGGTGAAAAGAACTATCTTTACTTCAACACGTTAATAATTTGAATAGGTATGCCATTTTTTACATCATATTGGAAGCGCACACGGTAAATACAGCATAATAAACAACCTAGGGTAAACCCGGTTAGGCAGCTTAGGCTATGTTTCTAGCATAAAATTGAGCAGACTATACGTATACAGGATTCCAAAACAAATGAGAGCCGGAAATCAGCCTTTTTAATAATCTTCAAAGAAAGAGGAAAGACACTATATGAGACTATAATTACATAGAGTAACTAAAATAGGGTAATGGCAGCCCTCTGCCTTCGACTGTATTAAGCTCTATGGGGAAATAACTTGGGGTGTCATTAGTCTATACAACCAGGGATAGATAGACTTTTTTAAGACGGAATTCCCAACGGTTAATATTTACTTCAGTCCGACTCATAGACGAGTACATAGCCCCTTCCTTCAACACGTAACCAAAAAATTAAATTTTCTTATTGGCTCACTAAAACTACGTATTGGTGACGTTGCTGACAAGGAGGGCCAATAATACGTAATTCCTGTTTACATCTGTCGCTATGACTACGACCCCTCTTGCGTTGTACCAGAGCCCACTCGATCCGCGCTCCCGGACGCTGCGCTGCTCGCGCTATATAGCGCGAGCAGCTTACGTCGTGATGCGCGTGATCGAGTGGGCTATGGTTGTACAGAAAAGCATCTTTACAGGGGTTCAAAATGAAGCTGTCTAAAAGCAAGGGCACGGAAATTATTCGGGAATTGTTTTTAATAGCAATTAAGAGGTAGGGAATTTATTGCCGGTGTTTTGGATTTGGAGTACATCTGTAAAGGGTGAAAAGTGTTCGCTAATTCTTTCTAAAGCCAATCATGTCTACTATCCTCATAATTTTGTAAGCGAATTTGATGAAGTTAACCAAGGCTTAGTGAATGGCCAGGAGTTTTGTGAGCTTAGTGTTTTGTTAAAACCTGTTCGTGTTGTAATATCTATGAAGGCTTTTAAAGCATCACTACAACTTCATCAAAGAGAAATAAATCGTATTTCAAAATGTGTTTTGATTTCAAGCCCTATGTCTTGTGTTACTTCCATTTTTAAACAATGTTCTTTCAAAAATTACAATCGGAGCCCAATCCATTCCAACTTGGCAGACGACGTTTATTTGACCCGGATATACATACAACGCCATAATGAAAATAAGACCCGCCTCTTCTTTCATACCCCCCCGTCACGGGTAAGGGGGTCGTGGACTAGGACGCGCACCCGAATAACCCTGTTACCCATTCCGTCTTAAAAAAGTCTATCTATCCCTGATACAACTTAAGCCTTGGCCGTAAACAACGTCGAAAAGCTTACTTTAAATGATATAAAAACCTCTATTAACTGTAATTATTTACCTGAATTACTTTTCTAGACGAAAATTCGACCTGATAACGACCTATTTCTTATTAAGGGTGCTACAGTTAATTAGAAAATACATATAAAGGTGCTCAAGCTCGGATGAAATACCAAAGTAATTTGTTAGCGTCTACTGCTAAGAAATTAGTAAAAATCAGCAAGAAAGCCAACATTTGAAATTTGTCAACGTAACTTGTTAGCACCCACAAATCTAGGCCCTTCTAGTTGTCAACGAGAACAAAATGAAGCATTAGGTTTAAGCATGGTTTAAGCGCGCTATAAGGTTAGGCTGACTTCTGGCCCAAAAGTAATTTTTTGACGTACTATCTTAATTAGTTAAATTACAAAAATTAGAATTCATTAATTAAAAATCGAAACACGTAAGTTTCCCATTTAATAAATGCTTGTTAATTTAGAAGTATTCCGAAAACTAACTTCGCTATACTTTTCCCGTATGACCTATGACCATTTCGTTAAAAAACCGAAAAAATTTTAATGCTTTTTCTATGGGACGCTAACCCTAAAAGGTGTGAATTTTTCTTTAACATTACAGAAGGGTGTCATGTCATATCTACAAGGGCCTACCGGCCCTGTAGAATTGATTTACGTTTTTTTAAGTATCATTATAAATAAATGTCTGATGGAGCTAAATTTATGGTCCCCTTTATATATGTTTCTGCTTAGTGCAGATTTTGAAAATGTAAAACAGTTTCTTAACATTCTTAATTAAAATGGAGACTGAAGGAACAGATATTAATCAAAAATGTCTTGATTAGAATCAAGACCTAAAAAGTATCGATAAGACTGAGGTTATCACTTGTCTGAAGGATCAGATATTAATTTTTCTTTTTAATTGAAACTTAAATGCATGCTTAGGAAAAAACAACGTTCCATTACCGTTTTCCGTTGAAATAAATTATTTTACTGGTAATCAATTTCAAAAATTTACTTATCTCGGCTTTTCGACCACAATTCCATTCCCCGAAAACATTTTATCATTACATTAATTACTTTTGGGAGATAACGTGTCAAAATAACCTATAAAACAATAAAAAACTGTAATAGCGGTCTGATTAGCCATGACATGAACCTTTTAAAAGTTTCAAGCACTATAATACCCTTTCGAGACTAACAGGACCTGAGCAAACTATAGCTTAACCTGCTACTAGTACGACCAGGGAGAATTGATGTAAACTGGAGTTGAAATTTCATCATGTGCGACCTCGGCCTTGAAACTCTCCTATAGTCCCAGTGTGTGTAGAACATAATTTTTCGCTGTTATCTGCCAAAATCAATCTTTCTTGGTAGTGCCGCCTCCTCACTTGAATTTTTCATGATATATTTAGGTTTGAACGAACAAAATTCTAGATTACCATTTTCACTACCATGTCCCTCTGCTAACTTGAAGCAAACTTTCCTCTCTTTTTGCTGCTCATTACCGGTGCCATTCCTTGACTTTCTGTTCGTTATAACTATTATCATGAGTTTATTTAATTCAAACCAAAATATAAAAAAATTGGATTTTTTTTCCTTTTGTGCTACTTAGAATTTACAAAGGTATATAACGTTGTCCGTGCCATTTCAAATAGTCTCTAAACATTGCTAGAAACTAGAGAGAGAAATTTGGCAGTAACACTGATCATGCCCTGAACTATGAGAAAGAACAATACGACGGTTGACTAAAGTACACTTGATATTACAGCATTTTGCAAAACCGCGAGTAAAAATCTTACTGTCCCTATTGAATTTGGCGCCATTGGTTTTAGAATAATTAAAATTTTCCACTGCGAACCGTGCCGGTCACGAATGGGGATGTAACGTCTTTAGGAACCTTTTAAAACGCAAAACCATACACGTACTCTCCCAAAAGTAATTAATGTAATGATAAAATGTTTTCGGGGAATGGAATTGTGGTCGAAAAGCCGAGATAAGTAAATTTTTGAAATTGATTACCAGTAAAATAATTTATTTCAACGGAAAACGGTAATGGAACGTTTTTTCTTAAGCATGCATTTAAGTTTCAATTAAAAAGAAAAATTAATATCTGATCATTCAGACAATTGATAACCTCAGTCTTATCGATACTTTTTAGACCTTGATTCTAATCAAGACATTTTTGATTAATCTAATAGGTTTTTAAGTCAAATTATGATTTGTTACGTAACATTGCCAGGACCCCCCCCCTCCTCCAACCCTTTTCATGACACGTAATTCGTGAACAGCCCAAAAACTATTTATTCCGCACAGGAATACTGCAATTTGAATCAAGGATCGTTCTTGTTTGAATTCACATATAATTCCTTATTCCACACAGGAATATTGTAATTTGAATCAAGGATCGTCCTTGTTTGAATTCACACAGAATTCCTAATTCCACACAGGAATATTGCAATTTGAATCAAGGATCGTCCTTGTTTGAATTCACACAGATTTCCTAATTCCACACAGGAATATTGCAATTTGAATCAAGGATCGTCCTTGTTTGAATTTACACAGAATTCCTAATTCCACACAGGAATATTGCAATTTTAATCAAGGATCGTCCTTGTTTGAATTAGCAACTTGGCTAATGGAACCCCAGAGTTAAAGGGCGTTTTTGCAAGCCATTTTGCAAGTTGGCTAATGGAACCCCAGAGTTAAAGGGCGTTTTTACAAGCCATTTAGCAAGTTGAATAATGGAACCCCAGAGTTAAAGGGCGTTTTTGCAAACAATTTAGCTAGTTGGCTAATGGAACCCCAGAGTTAAAGGGCGTTTTTGCAAGCCATTTAGCAAGTTGAATAATGGAACCCCAGAGTTAAAGGGCGTTTTTGCAAGCCATTTCGCAAGTTGGCTAATGGAACCCCAGAGTTAAAGGGCGTTTTTGCAAGCCATTTAGCAAGTTAGCTAATGGAACCCCAGAGTTAAAGGGCGTTTTTGCAAGCCATTTCGCAAGTTGGCTAATGGAACCCCAGAGTAAAAGTGCGTTTTTGCAAGTCATTTAGCAAGTTGGCTAATGGAACCCCAGAGTTAAAGGGCGTTTTTGCAAGCCATTTAGCAAGTTAGCTAATGGAACCCCGGAGTTAAAGGGCGTTTTTGCAAGCCATTTAGCAAGTTAGCTAATGGAACCCCAGAGTTAAAGGGCGTTTTTGCAAGCCATTAAGCAAGTTAGCTAATGGAACCCCAGAGTCAAAGGGCGTTTTGCAAGCCATGTACGTAGTTTAATACAGGCATGACGTGTAATAGAGTAGTGGCGGTAGAGAGGAAAATAGACTATTATGTATCCCCCCTTTGGTCGCGCTCTTGTAAGAGAAGAAACTGTAAGCGCCCAGTAGGCGGACTAAGAGATAGAAGGGTATGACGTTTCATCTTACCTTACCGCCACTGCTCTATTAATTAATTACCCTCCCGGGTAAGCCAAGTGATACAGCCACCCTCCTCACCCACTTTTATCTACTACTGGTTTTACTATGAATAGTCGCTTGATAAATATATCTTTAGACACCAAGATTTGCCAGCTTTAAACTTCTTTTTTTTTCGACAAAACATATTTCTGTGATAAGAATAATAGTTTTCTCTATAAAAGGCTTCGTATCGGTCTATAAAGCTCTGTTTTCAAAGCATAAATATAATTAGCAATGATTATCTGTTGAGTATTTTCACTTGAGACGAGGTAACAATGCTAGGAACTCCATCAACTATTAATTAACAAAGCTATTACAGCTAGGACAACAGACACCCCTATTCCTTTTTAACAAAACATATTCCTTTGTGATACGAGTAGTAAGTTTCTCAGTAACAGGCCTCGAATCTGTCTCGGAATAGTTTGTTTCCGAGCGCTAAATCTAACTGGCAATGATAGTCTGTTGATACTTTCTCTTCAAGGCCAGGCATAAGTGTCATATCAAAGGAATCAAAGAACATCTTCAGTGCCGTTTTACTTTTTAAAAAATTTATATTAAAATCTCCCACAACAACTGTCGGAATAGAGGCATCATATCTAATATCGAATAAAGGATTAAAATCCTCAAAAACTGATCTCAAAATCGCTCCAGGCGATTTTTACAACAAAACAAGTCATCGGTTCATTTTCAATGGAAACATCCAACCAGCAACGTTCCACATGCGAATTTCTGAAAGGTCTATCGGTTCGTAAAACCCTATTATTCAAATCGTTAACTACATTTTCTGGTGTATCTTTTAAATAAATGGAAGAACCAAATGCAATTCTACGTGCCGTTCTTGGCAGATAAATACCACCCACTTCCCTAAAGGATGGCACATGAAACTCATAATTTTCTTTCTTCCACGTTTCAACAAAGCATAATAACTGGGCATTTCTTCTGCTAAATATCTTCCAAATGTGCGTTTAAGGACTGCACATTGTGAAAATAAATATAAACCCGTTCGTTCAAGAACGGTAACGCAATACTCTTCGTAGCTCGTAATCTTTTAAGTTCCAATTCAACTTGATTGTTTTTAGGCGCGTTTGGAAGTTGAAATTTTCCCTCAATATACAAACCAGTGGCGTTTCTCGCTCAACTACAAGCAACGTATAAATGAGCTCTCTCTAATTTCTTTCTTTGATTACAATGCGCTACTACAGACCAATACGTATCACCTTGACTCTTGTGTATCGTAATAGCCTCAGAAATGACCAAAGGAAACTGTTTCCTAGAGACTGAAACATTATTTTGCCTCCATTTTCTGCTGAATGCCTTAGTAACTTTCTCGACAGGAGTCCAAATCCTGTTAAAGTTATTCTGCTCCTATAACCCATGACTCTTTTGTCTCAACAACTTTCCAACATTAGCATCAGCAAACTCAATCCAAACCCTGAATGGAATTTGTTCACCGAGCCTATTTGTGCAGTACTCAATTTTTCTTAACCAGCCTGCTGCCCCATTTGTAAGTCCGTCAGACGTATCAACATTGTTAGTCATCATGTGTCTGGCGCCACAAGCGAGCGTTAATTCTTTAGGCAGACCATACGTATCAGACGTTGCCAACGTTTGAACTTGAGAAAGAATGTTATTTCTAATTTCGCTAGTAAGATCACCATTTACAACATCTACTGAAACGGAAATAGACTTTTCCGTATTCATGTTTAAAAGCATCTCTTCGTTAAATTGGTCCACTTCAACGTTAGTAGGGCAAAGATGTATCGCTTCTTTTGGCGGTACACGCTCTCTATTCACTTCTAAACTTACCAAAAAGTCAATATCATCCTGATTCATTCTTCCCAGAGCCATTCTGTTCAAAGCTTCCGCAAATCTTTTGTCATCTTTTTGCCTCATAATTTCTTCAAGCTCTGCAAACTGGAATTCTTCCCATATTGTGTTACCAATTAACGCCGCATAGGGATTGTCAGTATCACTTTGACCTTGAACAGCGAAATGATCGCGCACTGGTCTAAGTTGGTTAAAATCTCCAACTAACAGAACAGATACACCACCGAAATAATCTGGACAACCCATTATCTCTTGCAATCTCGCGTTAACTCGGTTAAAAACCTTGGCTCCAACCATTGATATTTCGTCAACAATTACCAATTTCACTTGACCATACATCAATCTACAATTGTGAAGAGTTTTACTTTTTAGCCTGGAAATATTCCCGGCAAATTGACTAACCGGTATACAAAAGGTACTATGCAAATGAGCGCCACCTATATTAAAGGCAGCCTTGCCCGTAGGTGCGCATCGCAAAACTTTAACTTCCGAGGGATTTGACCCTGGCTGCTTATTGTAAAACCTAGTAACAGCTTCAAATATGGCACTTATCAAAACGCTTTTTCCAACACCAGCGCCACCGGTAACAAATAGCCGTAAAGGCGTTTCCTTGCATTTCAAATGATGCAGAACTTCATAAAATATTTCTTTCTGTTTCACATTCAGCATTCTAACAAGCACACTCAGAATCATTGACTAACGTCACTGACGGAGCAATAGTTCTTTCCGCATTACCATCAAGAATATCACGGGTAATATTTCCTATAGACTCCTGAACCGTATTAATTAGAAATTCAGAATCTTCAACAATTAAATATCTATCTATTTCATTTCGATGTTCCAAATCAGGCTGAATATTAGTAACATCAGCTTCAATAGCTTCACTTTCGAAATGTCGGACAGCCTGTTCAATGGCCGCTTCATCAATTTCGATATTAAATTCTTTTCTACATTCCTTTATAATCTCAAGTTTAAGTTCATACTCTGATTTCAGATCCTTTGTCAAAATGTCCCTACTCTCATCGCGCCAAGGCGAGAACAACATTATTTGCTCACGATAATACTGTTCGGGTTCTTTCACTAAATTGAATCTCCGATACCGCATAATTTTAGAATGACCTTGTTTTCTAATAAAACCTAAATCATTTTTCAGTTTCAACCATTTACCACATTCAACTTCAAGGTTTTCACTGTCATTAATATGACTTTGGGTTTTCGCAACTGGAAAACTCGTACCACGTCGCAAATTGAGCTAACGTTACTGCCTCTAAATCATCTGGCCTTTGAACATAATGGTCCAACATTCCAGAAGCGAAAACGTCCATACTATCTTATAACAACTGTTCAAGCTCACTTTTGCTTTTGAGAATATGGACTCGATTTTCGGGCAAATTTGTATTAACGTAAAAACAGGCTCGACTACATCTTGAGACTGGAATTTGTAAAACACTATAAGCCGCTTCTTCCGCGCTTACCTCGTGCGCATTCAAAAACTGATTTGCTATCACTTTCAACTTTTGCTTTACCGTACATTTATCTGACTGTGCTCGTTTAGCAGCTTCACGCAAAAGCATTGACATGCCACGCTGAGATTTTCCTATATAAGACACAATATACATAACCAGAGCGTAAGGATCAAGTACAAACTGAATGTCCATATTCGCTTGCCAGAGGCGCAAAGTGCACGGGTTGTACGGATTAACCCTAGTATCTTTAGGGTGTCTTTTCAATAAAACCACTTTCCTTTTGAGGTCATATATAATGGCTTTAATATATTCATCTTCAGTTAAACGCAACTTTTCCAACAACTCCTCAAAACTATCTACCCATAATTCTTTTTCTTTTGATTGAAAAAGCTCATGCAATTTACTGGAATTGTTCTTACACTTAAGTTCTTCGTCAAGAGTACCCGGTTCTCTTAAACTCGGATCATAAACAATAGTTCTAGGCATGGGAGGAAATGGAATTCCAAAACGACAAACTGAACTATTATTAACCTTCTTCCTACACGTTGTCTTGTGTTTATGCATTTGCAATGACGTTAACGAATCCCCATTATCATCGTTCAATTTACCAGCGCAAGAAATAACTTTATCAATAAAGTCCTCTATCTCTTTAACATTCGACAAATCATCTTTGAGCTTAGGCGCATCTTTAATCCATATCAACCCATGTTGATGGGGAGACCCCTTTTGCTGTATTTCAACTCAAAAGTAATAATCTTCAATAAAACCAAGGGGACCTAGTTTTTGCAAAGCTTTAAGCAGAGCCCGAAAACGGTGGTCAAAATATCTAGCACAAGTAACAGGATCATTCTGAATCAACTTGGCCTTTTCCGAAAAACTTAAATTCCTAATTTCATTATCCGTTAAGCGTTCTTGACCTGAGGTCACTCTCAGTATGTTCAAAAGCTCAGGCCATTTGCCTTCCGCAGCTGAAAACGTTATAAAAATGGTAGCCGTACCAAGCTGCCAAATCTTAGCCATTAACTCTTTCTGCCTATGCTGCCAATATGACGGCGAGGACTGCAAATTTTCTAATACTCTAAAACCATCATCCTGCTTAACAATTGAATCGAGTGCACCAGCAGACGATAAAACCCAGCAGTGTAATTAGAGCCATCTTTTCTCTTGGTTTTTCTCATACACACTTGTATAGATTCACTAACTTTCATTGTTTCCAACTTAACAAAAGCGTAAAACAATTTTGAGACATTCTTGGCACAACGTCGATCAACATTACGAAGCTCCCACTTGGCATTATCCCCAAACCTACCTTTAACCTTAAGGTCTCTCTTCTCACCGACATAAATACTGGGGAATGACAATTTCTCAGCGTCCTCGTCATAGAGCAAAGACATTGGCGTTTGACCTTCACCAGGAGCAAACTTAACATGCATGGTGTTGGTCGGAAGGAAATCGGACAATGACACTAACAACGTGTCTTGATTCCCAACTGGCAATAAATTAACTTCGTTAGCTTCATTGACGTCATTCCACATATCATCGCTATCATTTTGGTTCTCTAAATTCACTGACCCTACTGGGCTTTCCCTTAATATATCATCTTCATTTAACTGACGGTCATTTTCGTCAACAATAATTTCAAGTTCTTCTGGAATTGGATCCAATATATCGACTCTTACAGATATTCCATGCTTAATATACAACGGTGTTTTCACCAAAACCTTAAGAGCTTTGTGCATTTTTTTAGGCTTAACAGTTTCATAAAAATATAGTATGTTATATTGCATTCTCCTCATAAACCCAATTTGAATAGTATCTGTTTCACGAGGTAACCGTGGTAACACTGACACTGTAGACTCGACATTTATAGGAACGTTGACCACGTTTCCCATAATCCCCCTTTGTTGATCACAACTCAACCTTCTTATTTGCATAAAAGGTATTCGTGGTGAAATCATCCTTTCCTCCAAATTAGACAAATTAACTAGTTCTGACGGAACTTCAGGAAATTCAAATCCATTTTCTCTGGAAAACTTAGGGATTTCGTTCTTCTTAACAGCTTTATTACAAGCACTACATAAAAATACGTTGTCACCCAATTCACGACCGTGAATCCCAGGAACTGCCAAAAACACTCTAGACTCAACTAAGCTACCCGATGCTTTTAAATAAAAAAGATTTGAACACCCTTCACATGGCCACGTTGGACCTTCTTTTATGCTTTCAAAATACGTCTGCTCTATAAACACAGGATCTGTTCTTCTTTCTGCCACAGACAATCTATTCCTAGAACGTTCAGGGTTCCTAAACTCCACATTTGCACGAGTGGCAGCCATACTCAACTGATTTCCAACACGTTCAGCTTCAACGTAATCCGCATCTTGGCGTTAACTAGCCTTACTCAACTGATTTCTAACACATTCAGCTTTAACGTACTCAGCATCTTGGCGTTTACTAGCTTTACTCAACTGATTTCTAGCACGTTCAGCTTCAACGTACTCTGCATCTTGGCGTTTACTAGCCTTACTCAACTGATTTCTAACACGTTCAGCTTCAACGTACTCTGCATCTTGGCGTTTACTAGCCTTACTCAACTGATTTCTTACACGTTCAGCTTCAACGTACTCTGCATCTTGGCGTTTACTAGCCTAAAGGTGGGTTTCCATACGTGCTTGAAAGTCAAAAAGCTTGAGCTGAAGCTGAAAAATTTCAAGCTTAAGCTCAAGCTCTGATTACGTCGTGTTTCTATTCGAGCTTACTGAGTAGCTTGCGATTGAAAAACATCCCGATTGTGCTTGAACAGTACGCCAAGCTCATATCTATCGCATGTTGATATTTGCTGTTCAATCGGGCTCAAGCTTCATGGAAAAGTAGATGGTGTTGCTAGCGTTCCTCATTTTTAGCCAATGAGAATAAAGAACAGATAAATTAAATTGAATATATGGCGCATTGACGGTTGTTTTACCAGATTAATTAGTGAAAATGCCAACACAACGGGAATTAAAAGATATATTAAAAAAACAAGCGGAAGATAAAAGAAAGGAGGCCACAGCTATTAAAGAAAAGTTGATAATACAAGTTCAACAAAAACCCCTCTATTTGGGATAAAAGGTTGGAAGACCATAGGAAGAAAGATGTTGTGGAATGTCTTTGGGGAGACATTTCAACTAAAATGGGTTTACCGAGTAGGTCTTACCTTAATTTTTTTATAATCTCGGTTATTTATTAACTTTGGAATATTAGAGGAAAAATGCAAATCTCTATGGAAAAGTGTGGTTGATTCTTTCCGCACCAATTTCAACGCAGTTACCTACTCGAAAAGTGGTCAAGAATTTGATGATAGTATTTTCGACTCAATACAGTGGACATTTTTCAAGCAACTCCTATTTTTAAAGGATGTTCTAAGCAGACGAGAGTATGATAAAGTGCCTATATTTTGAGACTATTGTCTATTAATTATTTTTCAAATTCTACCTAGAACTAGTTCCAATTTCCCTTCTGCTCTGGAATCAGAAAGTAGTGTTGGGGCTTCAAAGGCAGAACAGTCACTGGACTGTTGAAGATATTGACAGTAATGTGGAAAGTGAGTCTGAACAAATTAAACCTAAAAGTAGTGAGCCTCAACCGACAACCAAAAGAAAAGAACCAAGTAAAACATGCAACCCAAGTAATAAGAAAAGTAAATCCAATAATATAGATCCGACAATATTGGATGCAATTCAGGCAACAAACAAATAAGTTCATCATACAATCGTTTCGACTCAAAATCATCCGTAAAAACCCATTATACTTCGGTCCTACCACCCTTATTGGTACACCCTGTAGAGAATTTGTCTGAAACACTTTAAAACGTTAAAAATGTTTATGGCCATTAAGAAGGCTTGCTACGAAATACAAAAATACGTTGACAAATCTTTGCAATATGAATTTAACATTTGGAAAAGAAAATTCTTTGAAAAGTTTTGAAAGGAATGTCATAAAAATTATAGTTATAACTAAAACAATGTAGTACAACTGCCCAATGGCACGATCTCATCTGTTCTGTAACTTGGAAAGCGGTACAGATAAGTAATTAAGTCCTTAGGCATTTTGAACAAGTAACACACGTAGATTACCCCCCCCCCCCCAATGAACAACCTAGCGTATCTGGTCACCCTGTATTCAGGGTGTTTTTCCAAAGGAACATGGTAAATTATGGGCCGTGGTCTTTCGGTCCAATTGAGAGGAAATTATCAAAGAATATTGGGTCTCCGGAGTTATGGAACTCAAAATCCAGTAAAATAGCCAGAAATAAGGATTTCTCTTAAAAGCATCTTGTTAGAACTATTCTACAATAACAGAAACCTTCGATCTAAGATTGTTTTAGAACCTTTCTAGAAGAAATGCATTAAATGGAATTTGCATTAGCTTTTCTCGGCTAATGTTTGGGATTCCATATCTCCGTAACAAAACGTTGTAGACCCCATATTCTTTCACAATTTCCACTCAGTTTGAGCCAACGAACAAACCAATTAATTTGTGTCGGACTGCTTCCAAAACACCCTCAATAGTTTTAAAAGTTCTCGCATTTCATTATCACTTTCAATGTAGTTTATGTAAATGTATTTTCAGGATAATATGCTTGAGGGCATGTTGAATGCTTTTTCTAAAGCAAGGAAACATAAAGTCAAAATAGCTTTTGACTTGCCCACACATGAAGATGTAGAAGACGCTAAGGAAGTAGTAGAACTTTTGCGACCTCTTAAAACCGGTACTGATTTCTTCCAGAAATCTGGGATAATTTCTTCAAGAGTTATTGGGGAATTGATAACCATTTTTAAGAAAACATACGAAGTTAAGAGCAAAAAATTTGCTAAGTTGCAAAGCGACTTGTTGAGAAATTTAGAAACAAGGTTCTACAAAACACAATGACAAATAAGCCAAAATGTATATTTATAATCTTGCTTCTCATTTCCTTCATTTGTATAATTTGAACCAATAATAATAACATGTATTTCTGACATTGGGAACGTATTGCGTTAGTTTGTTTTAGATTAAACATTAGACAATGAACCATTGAATTAAAGTGTTTCTAATCTTGTAATCTTGTTACATTTCCTGATGTGGAAAACATAGACAAGCTATTTAATTTGACGGAGCCTAGGTTAGGGTTCCGCAGATGTCCTATTAGTCTAAATAAAGTTTTTGTGGTATTTATGTAAGTGGGAAAACGGGTCGGGTAAAGTTGACAATACCTAAATTGCAAATTACAACACGCAAACCGTGTTATCAGGAAGAATGAGAACATGGAAGATTTAAATTGCGGAACTAGAGAAACTAAATGGGAGGGGCCTGACAAGATTGCACTGAATAAAGATAGAATATTCACTTGCATTTAGCGTATACTGTCTATCGAGCTAGATTTATACTAGGTGATTCAAAACGCCATGGCCACAGTAATAGGCTATGCAGTTCAGCCTACGCTGGATCCTACATAATCTTTGAGCTCAAGTATCGTTGTCTTATCTCATGTAATTGGAAGGAAATAGACATTAATCACAATCACAAATCATTTCAATTAAGTACCAACTTTGGCTGCCATGGAAGGAAGCATAAGCAACATTCTTTAGCCTCTACAAATCCCTTTAATAATTATTGAAAACGAGTGTCAATTAATTGCTGGTAAAACAGAGATAAGATCCAGCTATGTGCCTGAGGAAAGTAAATGTGTATACGTTAAATTGAGGGCAATGAGATAGAATATATATATGAAACCTAGAGTCACAACGTGAGATCTCGAGATCGACGTTTCGCAATACACCTTTTGTCGAACATGAATCTTTATCAAGTTTCATTACCGTCTGCTGCTATAATCTGTGTAACAAGCTGTCAAGATATTTTTTATACGTGTTAAATAAAATACGCGAGTTAAATAATAAAAACTCTAGTCCTTTTTAATCTAATAAATAGATGAAATAAAAATCATAACGATGTTTCTGATTACAAATAAGCGAGTAAAAGTTGTAATTAGTTCCGCTAGAGGCTCCCAGGTAGCGCTGTCATGTTTTGATAAACGTGCTAGACAAAAACAATGTCTTTCGCGGTAAGCCGATTTGAATTGTAACTCTATCTATCTCATTGATTGAGGGTAATTTAAATAAATGAAAATGCGGACTGTGCGTAACGTTCATCTTTAGTAGCTTATTTACAAAGCTCGCCCTTCTTATGCCGTTTTAAATTGGTCGATAATGGGCCCTGGCATGAAGCAACGACATTGTGAAACCCTGATTCCAAACAAACCGTTCTTCTGGAATTATTGCTCCATACTAGCCCTCCATGAGCGACCAATGGTAAAATTCCCGTTTTTCTGGAACATGAAGTAAGAACTTCTCTCGTCAACCTTCTATAACTTTAAACCATTTAAACTGAGATAACATTAACATAATCTAACCAGGTTGTCTCAGTTTTAAAAAGAAGGTAGATAATTGAAGGTACTATTTAATCTACAAAACTTCCCGCCAAGTATTGTCGTGTTTCCTTCTAAAGAAGGTAAGCTCTCCACCAGAAGCAAGCACCTTCTATTTCGTAGAAAGAAATCGTTTCTTCTAAGGAGTAAAAACCTATACTAGTGACGAGGAGCTAACCACTCACTGGTTCCTTTAATACCTATTACGAGCTGAGTGTAATCGTTTTAGCGCTTTCAAGGATAGTGCTTTGAAAGATTATGTGTAATCTATTAGTATTATCAGAGGTTCAATGTGTTCACCGACTACGCTGAATGTCAGGCCCCTCGAGAACTGAAGAACGAAGACACCTTCCAACCCTAGACATTCTGCCTCTCCGAAGTATTCTACCTATTGTTTTCTCGTAACTCTGTACTCTTATATATGGAAGGGATTGGAGACAATTTTTAAAAAAGCTTCTGAGAAGGTAAAGCGTGTCTAATCGGTACAACCCTCCACGGCGAAGAAAGAGAAAAGAAGTCGCGAGAAGAAATCATGAAATGCCCACCACTGCGTAGTTTTATAACTTCATCCAATACGACCTAGCAGAAGAATATATATAGTTGCCAAATGTCCAACCTAAATGGAACTGTTGGAGAAATAATAGTAAAACCCAAGAATATGTTGATCCCCATTTCCTATCCTTTCAAATGTTGTTTTTTGTCTCAACTCATTTGTGTGTGGCATTTTCCCTTGAAAACATTGAGCTGCACGAAAATTTAATGACTGATCCCTTTGATCACATAGTAGGCAATCTAAAATGAAAATTTCACCATTGAATCATCAATAGGCTTACTAGTCCTTAGGTCGGGACATTTTCTAATCGAATCTTCGTTAAATTTTGCTGAGGTCATAACCTATTTTACTTCGATTAATTGTGACTAGACGTGAAAGGTCAGAAGAAACACTGTTAAAGGGGCAGTAGCCAGAAAATAAATCATTAAAGTTTAAATTGAAACACATTTTTGAATAAATCATTCAAAATGATAGTTAATTATTCCAAATATTTAAACATTTAAATATTGCATCGTAACAACTTAAATTGTACAATTGAAATTTATTTATTTATCGGTTGCAAATTTACATTTAATGAATAAAGTTTAATCTCAACTGCAGATCAAAAAACAAATTTATAACACGTATCTCCATATCTCTTTTAACCTCTGACCTACAATTCACACTGTACTGTTCTTCCATGATTTAGAACACTTTATAAACTTTGAATATCGTCACAAATAATACAATTCAAAAGAACACAACAACAATAATACTTTCACTGCGAAAGATAAAAAAGGGAATGGTTTTGAAGTACTTAACTACAATAGATATCAAAATACGCCAATAACTGTTTTGACTTCGTTAGCGTTGCTTGGAAACTTTCAATGGATCAGGAAAGGTCCAGGAACTTTGGTGTTTCATTAATTCTTGCAGTCCGCCCATTGTGTCATTTATATTCCCCAAGTTTCCATGAGTGTTTTGATCATTGATGACCGAGGGTTTTCTTGATTTTCAGTCGAGTTACGAGTTTTCGACAAAGTTTCCATATTTTCGTGAAATTTCAACGAGTTTCGAATGGTCGAAGAGTTTCCAAGACTTTTTGACGAATTCACATAAACATATGAAGAGTTTCCATGACTTTTTGATAAGATATCAGCATTGTTCGAGGAATTTCCGTGACATTTTGACGAGATATCAGGGCTGGTCGCGGAATTTCCGTGATTTCTTGACGAGATATCAGGGTTGTTCGAGAAATTTCCGTGACTTTTTGAAGAGATATCAGGGTTGTTTGAGGAATTTCCGTAACTTTTTGACGAGATATCAGGGTTGTTCGAGGAATTTCCGCGACTTTTTGACGAAATATCAGGATTGTTTTAGGAATTTCCGTGACTATATATGCACAGGAAAGTATTACTTCATTATCTTTTATAGGGACAAGTGAGTTCCAATTGAGACCCAATAGAGAAGAGTCTTTTCTAAGATATATTTATTTGAGCCATGGATCCTTGCTATAAATGAGAGGAACCACCTGCCAACAAACTTGGTAACACTACGTGCCAAGGGTGGTAGGCCCGGGCAATTCGAAGGAAAGGTTAAATATTACTTTCCGTAACATGGGGGATATACGACAAAATTTAACTCTTAGAAATCCCAGATGTGAGAAAATTGCACTCTCAGAAGTCCCAGATGTGGCAAAATTAATAGAAAAATTCATTCATTGCTACATCCTGGGAATAAACAGTCATTTATATAATATTTTTTTATTATTATTACTTTCGGTACGATAATAACAATATATTTCGAAACAACCTGGTTATTGATTTTCTTAGCTAAAATAAACGAATTTAGGATGTGCACGATATATGACCTATTTTTATAGCATTTGCCGCAAGTAGTTTAAAATTATTAAATCTTTACAATAAAACAGTGACATCCATGAATATTTCCTAATTTAAAAATTTACTTAATTTTCCCGCTCAAAGCAGAGAATAGAGTAGGTTAAAAACTAAGAGTAAATTTTACTAGTAAAGTCAAACCAATCTCAACAGCTGGAAATGAAATGAGAACTAAACAAGATGACGTAAGGGCTGGGCTCACAATAGTAGCCACATCCTACCGTACTTAACAGGCATACAAAAAATTTATGTGAATAGCGCCTCGATACACTTTCGTTAACTGCACTGAAATGGTTACATGTAATTCCAAATTCAATTGATTTACTTATGTCATAATTATTATAAGACTGAGGTTATCACTTGTCTGAAGGATCAGATATTAATTTTTCATTTTAATTGAAACTTAAATGCATGCTTAACGTTTTCCGTTGAAATAAATTATTTTACTGGTAATCAATTTCAAAAATTTACTTATCTCGGCTTTTTGACCACAATTCCATTCCCCGAAAACATTTTATCATTACATTAATTACTTTTGGGAGAGTACGTGTTTAGTATTGCGTTTTAAAAGGTTCCTAAAGACGATACATCCACATTCGTGACCGGCACGCTTCGCAGTGGAACATTTTAATTATTCTAACCAATGGCGCCAAATTCAATAGGGACAGTAAGATTTTTACTCGCGGTTTTGCAAAATGATGTAACATCAAGTGTACTTTAGTCAACCGTCGTATTGTTCTTTCTCATAGTTCAGGGCATTATCAGTGTTACTGCCCAATTTCTCTAGTTTCTAACAATGGTTAGAGACTATTTGATATGGCACGGCACAACGTTATAGACATTTGTAAATTCTAAGTAGAACAAAAGGAAAAAGAATCCATTTTTATATATTTTGCTTTGAAATAAATAAACTCATGATAGTTGTTATAACGAACAGAAAGTCAATGGAATCGCACCGGTAATGAGCAGCGAAAAGAGAGGAAAGTTTGCTTCAAGGTAGCAGAGGGACATGGGAGTGAAAATAGTAATCTAGAATTTTGTTCGTTCAAACCTTAATATATCATGAAAAATTCAAGTGAGGAGGCGACACTACCTAGAAAGATTGATTTTGGCAGTTAACAGCGAAAAAATTATGTTCTACATACACTGGGACTATAAGAGAGTTTCAGGGCCGCAGGTCGCACATGATGAAATGTCAACTCCAGTTTACATCAATTCTCCCTGATCGTACTAGTAGCAGGTTAAGCTATAGTTTGCTCAGGTCCTGTTAGTCTCGAAAGGGTTATATAGTGCTTGCAACTTTTAAAAGGTTGTTATCATGGCTAAACAGACCGCTATTACAGTTTTTTATTGTTTTATAGGCTTTTTTGACACGTTATCTCCCAAAAGTAATTAATGTAATGATAAAATGTTTTCGGGGAACGGAATTGTGGTCGAAAAGCCGAGATAAGTAAATTTTTGAAATTGATTACCAGTAAAATAATTTATTTCAACGGAAAACGTTAATGGAACGTTGTTTTTTCTTAATCATGCATTAAAGTTTCAATTAAAAAGAAAAATTAATATCTGATCCTTCAGACAAGTGATAACCTCAGTCTTATCGATACTTTTTAGGTCTTGATTCTAATCAAGACATTTTTGTTTAATATCTGTTCCTCAGTCTTCATTTTAATTAAGATTATTAAGAAACTGTTTTACATTTTCAAAATCTGCACTAAGCAGAAACATATATAAAGGGGACCGTGACTTTAGCTCAATCAAACATTTATTTATATTGATACTTCAAAAAAAACGTAAATCAATAAAAGTTTGTATTCTTATTGTTATTAACATAATACAATTTTTTACAATCATTTATTGAAACGCGAGGCGCCCCCCTAAAAATTCCAGAAATAGGACCAAATTGACAATTCTACAAACAATTTTAAAATGCTGATTTATGTCCGTTTAACATTTAGCTCAAAATAGTCATAAGCCCAATATGAAATTCGGATCCTTAAAACTACATAAAGACGATCCGAGATTGTCAATTTCAAACTTTTTTGTAGCATAAACTAACGTCTATTTGATATTAAGCTTAAAACCTTAAACAAAATATAGTCAGGGCTACCCTAAAAGTTCACAAAGATGATCCCAGATTGTTAATACGCCTAAAAAGTGCCATCTTCAAAATATGTAGCCGGGGAAAAGAGAGCGTGATCGAGTGGGCTATGCTAGTGGTTGAAAGTATCGGGGGTTGGGACAGGGATAAGGGAGTTGAGATGGATTGGAAATGATGATGGGCGACCTGCGGAACCGTATCTTACCCAATGTACCTCGCGCACGCCCCTACCCTTCGGTAGGCGATTGCTAAGTGCTGCCGCGTAGCGCCATTTTATTTGTATGATAACTAGGTTCTATTTTGAAGATAGAGGGAGCGCCCTTTACAATTTCATCCAGTACGACCCTACCTAACCGCTGAGGATGCTGGGAGGACTATGGTGCCGTAGGTGGGGGTACACAGGCAACGCTATTGGTACGGGGGTTTCCACTCCATTCCTCTCTCCTTCAAAGTTGGGACTCCAGGCATAGCCAACTCCATCACGCACTCGACAACGCAAAGCAACTCGCGCCAGCGTGGGAAATAAGGCGGTGACACAGGGCAAATGACCAGTTTAAAAATTGGCTGGTCCAGTTCAAAAATTAAATCGGAGGAGGGGTCAGTGGTCCAAGAGACTACTAAGAAAGTTCAAGGGTAACCAGGGAGGCTATTCTCTAAAAATTGAAAACCATTCGGATCACTCCGAATCCTTATGATTCGGATCGGGCTCATTCGGAGTGGACCGAACAAACCGTATTCTCTAACCCCAATCCTTATCGTCATTCGGATACTTCGAAAATTTTCTCTCAATCCAAATGGACGTCACTTCCTCTTAAAGTATAAAAGAAAGCTGCCTTAAAGAATTTTAGATTTTGGTATTTTTTGATTCTATGGTATGAAAAACTAATATTGAAATTTTTAGAAATTTTTTTAAAACCTTGAAAATGCTTAAAAAAAAACTTTTTAAAAGACAAACTTTCGTCTGCTACAAAAATCTATGGGTCTAATGCATTTCAAAATTGAATTCGGTACGCGACCAATGAGCACTATCGTCACCTCGCGACCAATCAGAACTCAATACTACTCGGTAGAAGTAAATCTGGAAAAAACTCGCGTTTCTCCCTTGTTTCTGCTATCTGCTCTGCTTAGAAAATGTTAGAAGAAGAAGAAGAGCAACAAATGCCAGAAGCCTATGCTTTTGAGCCTTTATTGCAAGATTACGTCGGTCAATTTAACGACGAAGGAAATGATGTGGAAGTAAATATTGATATAAATGAAAATCGAATTGGAAACACAGATTGGTAAGTTTTTTGTTTGACATTTCTTACCAAGGCTTAACACTATAGCCAGAAGGCTGTACTTGCTGCTATGTTATGTTTGTTAGGGTCAGTTTTCTAGGGTTTATGAACATGAACTAAACTTATTTACAGGTGCACGTGTGGTGAATGTAAAGCAATGGAGACGGGGAGAGAGAGCTTATGTTGCAAAGAAGTTGCAAGAATCCAAGCGAAGCTTGGTGACAACGTTTGTGCAACGTTACATGAATTTTTCCATCGCGTATGCCTGGATTATTATGTGCTGGATACAGCCATAGTTCGATATGTTGCTGAAACAAATGAAGAACATGATTATTCTCCAAGGTAAATATTTACTCCTGCATAAATAAATTTTATCTAAGATTATTAGCTTTTGGAAACTATAGGTCAATGATATAGTGTGCTCTCGGTGGAATATAATTTCTTTGGGCTTTAGGTTTGTTTTTAATGGGGTTATTATGTTCGAAAGAAATGTTATTTCCTCAACGAAACATTTTGGAATTACATAGGTGGGAAAAAGATACGATTTTAATAGGCTTAGAGTTGAAACGTTGGGGGGGGGTGATGTTTCAGCTTCTTGACCCATAGGGAGCTAACAGTTCTGACCCTGAAACGTCACACCCTTCTATCTCTTACTGGAGTTTCATCCTCCCTAACGGTTGGAAACCGTATTCTACGCGCAAAAATGCCAACCAGAGAGGGGCTGCGTGACGTCAGACTATCTCTTCCCCCTAGCCAGTTGTTAGCTCCCTATAGGTTTGTTTCATTTTGAAATCATCTGATGTGAATTTGAAAGTAAAAATAATAGCTTCCAATTAACTTTCTCAGCCGTTTTAGATACATTGCTTATAGACAATTTGTAAGTGCCATTTGGCGTAAACTTCCTTGGCACACGAGAAAGGTTCTTCCGAGCTGTGTGGTCAATAAAATACGGCAAGAATTTCCTGATGATGTATATGTCGGTTTTAAAAACTACAATGAATAAATGTGTAAAATGTAAAATAATTTATAAATTGAGACTTATGTATGTTTATAACAATGTTAAATTTTAATTAAAGTGATTTCACAGCGAAAATGACATTTTGTTATTTATAAGGATAATGAAGAATTTGTGCCACTAAAACAATTTTTGTCAAGTTTTTTAATATCTTATTTGGCAAAGCGGCTTTTGTGTTGTTCGATAATATCGGTTTTAACCACACCTTCAGAGTGTTTTTGTGACAAAGTGCCAGGTGATAGACTAGGTGGAATTAAGCTGGCAATCGTTGTTGCGGTTGAAAAGGTGGTTACAGTTTCTTCTAAAAGTTTGTCTATATAATCTTCAGGAATAGAATTATTATTATTAAAGATAATTTTATCATGCTGCAAAATTTGTTCTTACTATAAGTACTCTGAGCCAAAACTGGTTTAGCAACGGGCTTGCCTTTTTTGGCTTTTGAATATACAACTTTCCATTGCGGCTCGTTTAAATTTGTAAGGTCTTGGTCCTTAGCTCCATTTTCATTGTAATGCAAAATAGCAAGTATAGTGCTGAATAAACTCAAATATTTTACCATTAAACCATATTTAAGAATGTCACGTGCCTACCGTCCAAGCATGCTGTCATAGAAGAAGTGAAGCCTCTTTGGGCATTTAGACAATAACACACTATGAAAAGCCTCCACTGAAGATGTTTGCCACTTGGGAGATAATTTTTCGATACCTTTCAACGTAAGGGGAGATTTTACAAGGGCTGATAGTTTGGAATGAACTTCTGAGTCTGCGAAATGACAGCTGATGGATCAGTTTCTTATTTGAAGAAGGCTAATGACTTGTTATCTTACTTTTTGCAATCCATACTCTCTCATCATGATCTAACAAAGCACCATGGGCGCACTTTTTGTATGAGCCTTTGTGGTTTTGGTGTTGATTTGCAATGTGATTCACAAGGGAGGTCCATTTGTCTGTAATTTTTCCTGGAATTTTAATGGTGGCAGCGCACCAATAAACATGATTGACTATGGAAGGTATCCAAGGGGCTACAATTTCACATTTCTCTTGTTTTGACAGAGCTATCAATTTCTTTTGGATACCTAAAAAACCATAAACGTTAGTACTCTTACAGCCATTTTATTAGCATTGCAACCGACCTTTTGCAACGTGCCAATTATCAAAGTAATGATTAATTTCCGTATAATTTTCACGCATGAATTTCTGAATTGATACATGTCTATCAGTGATAAGACATTTTATTTTTATACCACTTTCAACGAGGTACAAAAGACCTCTTTTTAGCCCTTCAAGTTCCATGGCAAAAGAATTCTTGACTTCAGTTGACTAAAGAGAATGTTTATAGGACATTAGCTTTTTAAATTCAGTCAGGAAAAGACCAATATACCTGAACTAATTCGAAATGTAATATTTTACGGCGATCTCCGTCCATAAATGTGTATGTGCCATATTTGGCAGTGTGACCAGGAGAATCGGCTCTGCCATCACCACAAATTGCCACTTCTGAACTTTTGTAGTCTTCTAATAGGAGCGTTTGTTCTTTTCTCCAGATCTAAAAAAGACCTAGTTTTAAGCTTTGTAGTATGGAAATTTAAAATTATTTACCTTTTGCGTAATAGACACAAAAATACGCTGATAGTAAAAATAAGTTCTGTCAACGAAAATTTCAATTCCAGCTTTCTTCATAGTGGAAATAAATTTGTGGGGAAGATTTCCCATGTAGAAAAGGACTGACGCAAGAATTATGTTTCCCCAAAAGGTCTTCCCTAACCTGGGTTGACTATCCCACACGCAATTATGTCCATTTACACATTTAGTTTTTATCGTGAGAGCTGTCCCACAAACAATTTTGTCTAGTTTAATTACTGATTGTTGACATTGAAAACAAACGTGAAAAAGTAGAAGCAGGCAAGATTCAAAGACTATATATTTTTTTTCTTCATTAGGAGACTGTGCCCCTATGCTATAAGAAAAAGTTTCATTATAAAAACCCTTCCACGTGAACTTGAGTGAAATGTCATGGCCAAAAAGTCAAATTTATAAAATGACATTTCCCACGGTGTACTTACTTTTCAGCCTTTTCTGAACAAAACGACATATCTATTGATGATGCGGCGGTCATGTCAGGGTCAAATGTCGGATCATCTGGATCTGGTACATCTTCAACAACTGCTTCTTCAACCTCCATAGAAAATTCAGGACTTAGGTTGACAGGTGTTGATGTCCGAGTCCCCAAACCGCATTGAACTCCTATATCTCTGGTCTTTATTCTACCTAAAAATTAAACAATTATCTTTCCCACTTCTAAATGTTTAGTTCTCAAAATCAAGTTTACTAGTTTCAGTTGCTTTTGTTTTTGAACACTTGAACTTGAACTTTTTGTGACTAATATGCGTTTCTTAATGCAAAATATTTTTATTCAATCTAGATGACGGCCGAGAGCCCTAAACAAATTTCATGTTAACATCTATTTATTATATAGATGTTCACATACCCCCGAATCACTATCACGAGAATAAGTATGGTCTAAAGAAGAACTTGGTCTCGCTAAAGGAATATCAGTTTTTGGTGTTGAGGCTAATAAATTGCCTTCCCAATCTTGACTTTCATCAATTGTCAAATGTTCCACTATATCAATATCAATTTCAGTTGTGAAATGTTCCGCTATATCAATATCAGTTGTCAAATTTTCTGCAAGATCAGTTTCAGATGAAGTAGATGCATAGTTTATAGTATCTATCGAAATGTGCGAGGCATTCTAAACATTTAAAAGATGTTTGTATTAGATAAGCTTTTCAGTTGATGGAAATTTTCAAATCATTCGCTAAAGAATCAAAATGTTGACTTACGAAAATTGGGTTCGCCGAAGCTCCATCAGCATTATCGTTAAAAATTCTAGGCGGAATAGGTTGCAAAGTTGGGATAGCATTTTTCTTCAAAAGTGGCCTTTGATTGGAATTTGGTAATGGTAAACAACGATAATCCGAATCTAAAAAATGATTTGAGCACACGCCGTCGCCATTCGCCACTAAAGTATTTTCAGGTTTGCCAATGGCAGTAAGCCAACTTATGATTTCACTTCCCCAGTAGCACAAGCCTTCCGCATAACAGTCGGTTAAAGGTCGAATAGTCGGTTTACGGTCCAGTCAGCTGTACCATGCTTATTCCGATACTTTTCCGACTCATGAAGCCGACTACTTCTTTTAGTTGGCAATGCCGACATCTATCTGACAGTTGGAAACAGAGATGGTTTGAAGTAGGCTTGCCTACCGTCTAGAAAATTCCAACTTATTTTTTGCCAATTGATTACCGACTCTCTCGCGCTAGTCGGTATTGTGACGTTTAAGAAGAGTAAAATTAAAAGCAAAGTTATTCTTAGGCCGTTTAGTAACCGACATTTATCCGACAGTTGGAACTGTGGTGGTTTGAAGTAGGCTTGCCTACCGTCTAGAAAATTCCAACTTATTTTTTGCCAATTGATTACCGACTCCTTCCCGCTAGTCGGTATGGTCACGTTTTAAAAGAGTAAAATGAAAAACGAAGTTGTTGTATAGGCCTTCTTTTTCCGTGGGACGGTTTTTTTGACTTTTACTATTCCACATATGCCACCAAATTTTTTTGTTATATATTTAACTTATACTATAGTGCGACCCACAAGAAGAAGTTGATAATACTATATTTTTGGCAACACTAGAAACATAACGTTACAAAAAAACTGCAAAGCAAGAAAACACATCTGATTTTCTAGTTTGAATTTTCCCTCCTGTAATTTCTCGGGTCAGGTGACACGCCTCTGTCCTATTGGCGTAACTAAGATAACGCCATGCACGTCATCATCGAAGAGGGCGCTGCTAGTGCGAAAGCAAGTTAGCCTTTCTAGTATCTCTGACGCGGCTGGGTCGTTAGAATGTTTAAACGAGATTTTTGTGGTGGAAAATGATTAGTTTATAGGCTTGCTACTTTTTATTTCATCGCTAAGGTTCTTTGTCACACTATATAAACTAGAAACGTCTTCGTTTGTCACGTAAGGTTTGAATTTTGTTATTGAATTAGCATTTATCTACCTTTTAGAGCCAGTTT
>JAEQBA010001572.1:63092-266780 GCA_019434445.1 Phalangium opilio
TAATTTATCAAGCTAAGTATTAATTTATCAGCTAAGTATAATTTTTGTGACATTGATGTTCCGATTTAATGTTATAAACAGATTGCCGATAGTAAAATCAATTGTCGGTAAGGGTATACAAATGGACAATTGATTTAAGTTCCTATAGAGAAACTAGTTCAAATAAAACGAAAATTATCAAATCTTAACTGAATTTTCTACTTAGATTTAAATATCAATTTTCAAGCAATTGTAATTTTTGTAAACACTGCGATTAATTGTATATTTACTAAACATTGTGATTAATGTTTAGAGCTCGGCATTATCTATCCATTATCCACAAATTGGTGCATAACTGATTATTTATAAACAAAGTGTGGATTATTTATAAACAAAGTGTGGATTATTATAAACAAGTTGTGGATTATTTATAAACAAAGTTGTGGATTATTTATAAACAAAGTTGGGATTATTTATAAACAAAGTTGTGGATATAATACGATTTAGCATGTGAGTTATGTGTGTGTTATGAACATGGGGAACTTGAGGGACTCCTCGAAAGTGGCTGTAACGGATGGAGTAGCGGATTGTTTATTGAATGCGAAAAAATGACATTGAGGCTTGTACGAGATGTGAGGCAGCTTCACCTTACGAACAGAATTCTAGCGCAGAAATTTTCACAGCTCCTAAATCTACGCACTATTTTCTGTGGATGAATGCTCGACTTATAACAGTGTTTGCATTTTTAATGAAAATAGTAATAAAAAGCAAGCTAGAAAGGCGGATGGTAGTCTAAGGTACAAACTTGTATATCCCAAAAAAAAGCGGGCGAGCACAGTTATAAAAAATTAAAGAGGAAATCACATATGCATATTTAGAACATTGATGGTGGAACTACATAGAGTATTAGAAGATGTTTCAAGTTATGAAGAAGGAAAAAAAACTTCAAATCCCTCCCAAACTTGCATCTTCCTACAAACGACCTACAATGGGGAGAGCAATTAAAAGTTTTCAGTCCAGATACGCAAAAAGAAACTAAAGTTATCAGCAATTTTTTTATTTACATTTTAAGATTTTTATCACTTGATATCACATTTCTTTACACTTTGTCAAAAGATTTAAGAGTTACACAAAGATAAATGTATACATTATTTTTATAGCAAACATGACTTTTTAAAAAACTCCTTAGTACATTATCACTTTATTATGAAAAAAACCTTTTTTTAAATTTATGCTATTATAAACATATCCGTATTTAGTTGCTTTTTAAAAAATAAACAATTTTATATTTAAATATTAGGAACATAATTCTGTCATTGATGTCCTAAAATTAGAAACCTTACCTATGCTGACAGTTTTATCAGCATAAACTGTTTACTAGAATATCAGAAAAAATCATTTGTATCCATTTTCATTTGAAGAGACATGGAACCCCACCAATAGTAGTACAGTCATTTTAGCCCAAAAATAGAGGGAACCCGCAACAAATTGAAACAAAGCTGAAAATTTCAGATCTTATAGATTTTTGGGCGCTCTTTAACGTGGTGTGGTCTCCCACACTCTCCCATTGGAGGAATTACCGCCATATTGGAAAATGGCGGACAAAATCGAGAAAAACGTTTAATAACTCCGGTTCTACTTAACCGATTAACACGTAATTAGACTTCAATTGTAGATCACCTCCAAACACATAATTCATCTCTGACAATATTTTGCCCTACAACTAACCGGAAGTTCACAATCTGACTCTGAAGATTAGCCTCATATAAAAATGGGAATTTGAAGCATTTTATGGTTTCTATATTCAGAATACATTTCCAAAATCGAGAAAAAGTTTTCTAACTCTGGTTCTACTAACCCGATTAACAAGTTATTAGGCTTCAATTGTAGATTACTTTCAAACACATAATTCATCCTATAAGATAATTTGTCCTACAACTTAAGGAGCGTTCAGATTACCCGTTTTTTGTCAGCTGACTGGGTCGGACTGACAAGTCGGTCTGCCAAGTCGGATAGGTGAAAAAGGGGCCTGACCGGAGTTTTGTCTATCTGTGGACCGGATTTTAATTCTATAGGGCCGGTAGGCCCTTCTAGATAAGATCCCACACCCTCCCGTAATGTTAAATGAAAATTCACAGATTTTCGCCGATTTTCCCATAGGAATAACATGGGGTTTTTGGTGCTCCTGTACATCGAATCATTTAAAAACTACATGGAAGTTAGCTTTCGGAATACTTTTAAATTAACAAGTAACTATTCAAGGTGTGCCTTTTTCAAGTTTCATCAAATTTATTAAGTCTAAGTATGTTAATTTAATTAAAAAATGTAAGTACCTCAAAAGATTATTCTACAGCAGACGACGCTAATTGTTCGTTACTCTACAGTAGACGACGCTAATTTGCCATTTCACCGCCTTGAAACTTTAACTTGATATTTTCAATAATATAACACTATATTTATTAAAAACTTCTGGCGGGTCTAATTTTCGTTAATTATGTGTCACGGTTGAAATTCTATACTTAAGATACCTTTTTAATTTATATTTTAGATGTTAGTTTCGACCAAGGCTTAAGTTGCCTTACTTAGGCCATGGATTTATAATAGAAGCTTACGCTTCATGGATATTTCCCTGTAGCCTTCAGTAAGGCATTTTGATAGGCAAACTTTTTTCATTTGGCGCGCGTGCTATTCAAAATTAGAACTCGATCACTTGAAAAACTTCAACCCTCCTCTGAATTTTCCTCAAATTCTACGTCACAAAAGCGCGTGCCAGGCTGGTACTATTTCAGACGAGGAATAAATGTTGTGCGCGTTTTAGGTGAGTGAAATATCAAGGAAGCGTAAGCTTCTATTATAAATCCATGCTTAGGCAGACTATTGAGTGAGTCTATGCAATGGGTGATTGTAAAAGCTTGAAGGATAGATGGATCAGTGTTGGATTTTTTTAAAACTGGACCTGTGGCCTAGGTATTATAATTAAAATAACTGGACACGGTGCCACTCACTGAAAACGTACAAGGGCAGTGAAGGCAATGTCATGATAATTGCAATCGTAAAGTGGACTGTAAAAGATACGGCTTTGATAGTTTAAAAATCGTGGCAGGAGGTTGGTTTGAAGTTGACTATAAAGCTCGGGTTCTACCGTTCTAAAACGAATTGTGTGAGCCGTATCATATAAGAATTAGTAGAAGTGTAGAGCCATTTTTAACCTCGTCCTAGAAGTGAAAAATTTCGCATTTCAGGCAAATATTATTTTATAATAGATTAATACAAATAAAGACTGAAGGAACAGATATTATATAAAAAAGGACTTGGTTTGCCCAAGCCTAAAAAACAAAACGATAAGAGTTTTTTCCAGTTGACTGAAGCGCGGATATTTTGTTTTTCTATATAATTTTAAAGACAATCTGTATTTTACTACTCTTTAATTCAATCTCCTGATTTTACTGGTAATGGATTTATTTCCTATAAATTAATTGAAATAAAATATCTTATCTCAGATTTTTCAACAACAATTCCATTTTCGTAAAAATTTTATCATGAAAAATCTGAGATAAGTAATATTTTATTTCAATTAATTAGGACGCAATAAATCCATTACCAGTAAAATCAGGAGATTGAATTAAAGAGTAGTAAAATACAGATTGTCTTTAAAATTATATAGAAAAACAAAATATCCGCGCTTCAGTCAACTGGAAAAAACTCTTATCGTTTTGTTTTTTAGGCTTGGGCAAACCAAGTCCTTTTTATATAATATCTGTTCCTTCAGTCTTTATTTGTATTAATCTATTATAAAATAATATTTGCCTGAAATGCGAAATTTTTCACTTCTAGGACGAGGTTAAAAATGGCTCTACACTTCTACTAATTCTTATATGATACGGCTCACAATTCGTTTTAGAACGGTAGAACCCGAGCTTTATAGTCAACTTCAAAACCAACCTCCTGCCACGATTTTTAAACTATCAAAGCCGTATCTTTTACAGTCCACTTTACGATTGCAATTATCCATGACATTGCCTTCACTGCCCTTGTACGTTTTCAGTGAGTGGCACCGTGTCCAGTTATTTTAATTATAATACCTAGGCCACAGGTCCAGTTTTAAAAAAATCCAACACTGATCCATCTATCCTTCAAGTTTTTACAATCACCCATTGCATAGACTCACTCAATAGTCTGCCTAAGCATGGATTTATAATAGAAGCTTACGCTTCCTTGATATTTCACTCACCTTAAAACGCGCACAACATTTATTCCTCGTCTGAAATAGTACCAGCCTGGCACGCGCTTTTGTGACGTAGAATTTGAGGAAAATTCAGAGGAGGGTTGAAGTTTTTCAAGTGATCGAGTTCTAATTTTGAATAGCACGCGCGCCAAATGAAAAAAGTTTGCCTATCAAAATGCCTTACTGAAGGCTACAGGGAAATATCCATGAAGCGTAAGCTTCTATTATAAATCCATGGCCTAAGTAAGGCAACTTAAGCCTTGGTCGAAACTAACATCTAAAATATAAATTAAAAAGGTATCTTAAGTATAGAATTTCAACCGTGACACATAATTAAACGAAAATTAGACCCGCCAGAGAAGTTTTTAATAAATATAGTGTTATATTATTGAAAAATATCAAGTTAAAGTTTCAAGGCGGTGAAATGGCAAATTAGCGTCGTCTACTGTAGAGTAACGAACAATTAGCGTCGTCTGCTGTAGAATAATCTTTTGAGGTACTTACATTTTTAATTAAATTAACATACTTAGACTTAATTAAATTTGATGAAACTTGAAAAAGGCACACCTTGAATAGTTACTTGTTAATTTAAAAGTATTCCGAAAGCTAACTTCCATGTAGTTTTTAAATGATTCGATGTACAGGAGCACCAAAAACCCCATGTTATTCCTATGGGAAAATCGGCGAAAATCTGTGAATTTTCATTTAACATTACGGGAGGGTGTGGGATCTTATCTAGAAGGGCCTACCGGCCCTATAGAATTAAAATCCGGTCCACAGATAGACAAAACTCCGGTCAGGCCCCTTTTTCACACTATCCGACTTGGCAGACCGACTTGTCAGTCCGACCCAGTCAGCTGACAAAAAACGGGTAATCTGAACGCTCCTTAAGTTGTAGGACAAATTATCTTATAGGATGAATTATGTGTTTGAAAGTAATCTACAATTGAAGCCTAATAACTTGTTAATCGGGTTAGTAGAACCAGAGTTAGAAAACTTTTTCTCGATTTTGGAAATGTATTCTGAATATAGAAACCATAAAATGCTTCAAATTCCCATTTTTATATGAGGCTAATCTTCAGAGTCAGATTGTGAACTTCCGGTTAGTTGTAGGGCAAAATATTGTCAGAGATGAATTATGTGTTTGGAGGTGATCTACAATTGAAGTCTAATTACGTGTTAATCGGTTAAGTAGAACCGGAGTTATTAAACGTTTTCTCGATTTTGTCCGCCATTTTCCAATATGGCGGTAATTCCTCCAATGGGAGAGTGTGGGAGACCACACCACGTTAAAGAGCGCCCAAAAATCTATAAGATCTGAAATTTTCAGCTTTGTTTCAATTTGTTGCGGGTTCCCTCTATTTTTGGGCTAAAATGACTGTACTACTATTGGTGGGGTTCCATGTCTCTTCAAATGAAAATGGATACAAATGATTTTTTCTGATATTCTAGTAAACAGTTTATGCTGATAAAACTGTCAGCATAGGTAAGGTTTCTAATTTTAGGACATCAATGACAGAATTATGTTCCTAATATTTAAATATAAAAATTGTTTATTTTTTAAAAAGCAACTAAATACGGATATGTTTATAATAGCATAAATTTAAAAAAAGGTTTTTTTCATAATAAAGTGATAATGTACTAAGGAGTTTTTTAAAAAGTCATGTTTGCTATAAAAATAATGTATACATTTATCTTTGTGTAACTCTTAAATCTTTTTGACAAAGTGTAAAGAAATGTGATATCAAGTGATAAAAATCTTAAAATGTAAAATAAAAAAATTGCTGATAACTTTAGTTTCTTTTTGCGTATCTGGACTGAAAACTTTTAATTGCATCTCCCATTGTAGGTCGTTTGTAGGAAGATGCAAGGTTTGGGAGGGATTTAGAAGTTATTTTTTTTCCTTCTTCATAACTTGAAACATCTTCTAATACTCTATGTAGTTCCACCATCAATGTTCTAAATATGCATATGTGATTTCCTCTTTAATTTTTTTAACTGTGCTCGCCCGCTTTTTTTTGGGATATACAAGTTTGTACCTTAGACTACCATCCGCCTTTCTAGCTTGCTTTTATTACTATTTTCATTAAAAATGCAAAGCAACTGTTATAAGTCGAGCATTCATCCCACGAAGAAAATAGTGCGTAGATTTAGGAGCTGTGGAAAATTTCTGCGCTAGAAGTCTGTTCGTAAGGTGAAAGCTGCCTCACATCTCGTACAAGCCTCAATGTCATTTTTTCGCATTCAATAAACGAATCCGCTACTCCATCCGTTACCAGCCACTTTCGAGGAGGTCCCTCAAGTTCCCCATGTTCATAACACACACATAACTCACATGCTAAATCGTATTATAATCCACAACTTTGTTTATAAATAATCCACAACTTTGTTTATAAATAATCCACAACTTTGTTTATAAATAATCCACAACTTTGTTTATAAATAATCCACAACTTTGTTTATAAATAATCCACAACTTTGTTTATAAATAATCAGTTATGCACCAATTTGTGGATAATGGATAGATAATGCCGAGCTCTAAACATTAATCACAATGTTTAGTAAATAATACAATTAATCGCAGTGTTTACAAAAATTACAATTAGCTTGAAAAATTGATATTTAAATCTAAGTAGAAAATTCAGTTAAGATTTGATAATTTTCGTTTTATTTGAACTAGTTTCTATATAGGAACTTAAATCAATTGTCCATTTGTATACACTTACCGACAATTGATTTTACTAATCGGCAATCTGTTTATAACATTAAATCGGAACATCAAGTGTCACAAAAATTATACTTAGCTTGATAAATTAATACTTAGCTTGATAAATTAATATTTAAATCAAGTAGAAAATTCAGTTAAGCAAAGGCTTAGAGCATTGCCGTCGTCAGTCCGCAAGGTTCCCGCGTACGTAATATAAGACTCCCGGTCTTCCGTAAAATCTGGCGCGTTTAGACCAGAGATCTCTCCTTCCTTTATTCTCAGTATCATCTTAAGCTAAAATACGAGGTTCCCTACGTACATAATTTACGATACCCCTGATAACGCGCGCGGTCTCTAGGGCCGCGCCAATCTCCCCTTAGTTTATTCTCAGTATCTTCTTAAGCTTAAAATACGAGGTTACTAACCGGCACGTCGCGCTCGGCATTCGAGGGATCAGGCAACTAGCGTAATACGCTTCCCATCGTACACCCCCAGAAAGACTTTATTACGGAGCTGCTTTCCCCTCGTCAACTAGAAACGAACAACGCCCGGGGGATCAGCCACTGGTGTATTCCCCCGGTATTACCTTTTTGGTGGTTTTAATGCCGTAAATTCGGGAGATATTCCTTTAATCCGTTCTAATATTGAAATAGAAACTGTAAAAAGTAATCCCGAGTGAATTTCCGCGTTAAACGGCGTAATACGCTTCCCTTCTTACACCCTCAGAAAGACTTTGCTAGAGAGGGGCTTCTCCCTCGTCAAATTTTCCGTATGGAGTAAGATTTTGCAAACGCCATCTAGATGTCGTGTGCAAAAATAAAAATCACAATTATTTACTTATCAGAAAAACTCTTGTCATTTACCAATAAAAAATCGCTGTTATTTACATAGCATGAAAAATCCTTGTTGTTTACGTATCGGGAAAAAATCTTTGTTATTCACATACAGAAAAATTATAATTATTTAATATAAGAAATCTTTGTATATTACATATCAGGATAAAATTTTATTATTTTACGTATGAGTCTTATTTTAAAAATCAGAAAAAAATTCATTATTTTTTTAATATCAGATACAGAAATCTTAATGAACTTTAATCAGAAGAAGACGAGGTTTCCTCGTTCTCAGTTTCAATGAACTCATCCTCATTTTTGTCGTCGTTATACCACCAAATGGCAACTCTTCAGCAGAACATTTCTTTACGTTGTAATTAAAAGTAATTTCGCCTCCTTCCTGGATGTCACGGTCCGCGAAGAAAATGATTCTCAGTTCGTCATCAACGATTCTCTTCTTGGGCACAGCGGTATAATCTTTGAAACTGCGGTTGATAAATCGTCGAATTTTAGTTCCTTCGGTGGCATCAAATGTGTATTCCTTGTCGTTGTGCTTCACATCCAAAAAATAACAGTGACCTTCTGTTGCCAAATACTTTTCATCCAAAGTATGTTTCTCAGCCATTGTTCCCCCATATTCGCAAAGACACTCTCCTGTAAAATAAACCCATAAATATATTAGTCTGAATAAATAGAGCTATTTTTTGAAGGTAAATTAGTATACTAAGGTGAGATATTTGGTGTTCATATTTACTCTTCTTTGAAAGAAATTTGAAAAGTTATGATGCATGGCGGACAATTTTTTTCGAGACCCTGAACAACATACGAAATCATTATGAAAAAATACAAATTATGTGCTATTATTTCTGTAATATTGATGAATTACTCGAACTTCGGTTGTTTTCCACATTCATCATATACTTTTCAAATTCTGCCGGTACAGGGAGATGTTTCGGAAAAGCGTCGTACAATCCCGCCTTCGAAAGTGCAGCTTTCACTCCCTTTTCCCACGAAACGGAATTTTTGCCTTCATTTACGTCGTTGTCCCTCAGATTGTTCTTTTCCTTTGTGTCATCAATTTCGTCCATTTCCTCTAGAATTTCATCATTTTCTTCGTCTATTCGATAAAAGATAAATTTAACAATAAATACCTAATTTAAGAAATGAAATAATTTAGATTATAAATCATCTCGTTTTAGGATCTAATTTGCAAAATGCTTAAAATTAGACCTACTAATGTAAGTATTTTAAAGAAAATCTCTCTAGAGTTGAAATTTAACTAAGAAAAATGCGTACCACTTGAGTAAATTGGTCCAGTTCGTGTGTATTTTGATGGGCAATGAAAAGTTATCATCCGAAGATGCTTCTCCTAAATAGTTAAGTAAACGTTTATGAGGAGGTTTATCTGAAATTAGCACAACTGAAACGAAATATTAGTTTATTATTCATGATTTAAAACTTTAATTCATACCACGGTATGAGCAAAGCTACTTACCATTCTCCTCATCCACGGCTGTCTCTTCCACTTCAATAACGTCCTAGAAATCTTGCTCATCTCCATGTTCTACTTCTACTTCGTTAACCACCCCTGGCTCTTCTTCATAGACTTCGTATCTAATATTTTGAAGTAAGGTTGTCACGTCTAGAGAAATAATAGTCTTAGTTAAAGAAATACTCAATTTCGGGCGATTAATTAAGCTTATAGCAGAAGCTAATAGAAAACTATAAGATGTCTAATATCGGGGTATGCGTAAGCCGTATATTTTGCACAACTTGATTACAATTTCCCCCTCCCTGCGCGGATGCATTTTTTAGGGACCGCAGCACAGGTATATGCGTAAATAGGCACAAAAATAGTTGTGTTTATTTCTGTGGCCGTTGTCTGCTAGTACAGAATTAGCGGTTTTCAGTGAAGTAATTCGATTTCAGTAAATTAAGTTAAAATGCCTCTTAAAAAACTCAAACTGGTGATGGTTGTTTTGAATACTTGGAGGTGTCGTTAGAAGATGGATTGTTACCAGTCACAACTTATTACGATTTTCCGCAGCAAGGGAAAACTATCAATCTGACACTGTTTAAAAAGGCTGTGGAAAATGACTTCTTCAGTTTGAAAGCTAAACTTTATATTTGGATGTAGTCCATGAGGCCATGGCTTCGTTGACTTAAAACCATGTATTTTGCATTGGTATATAAAAGGTAAAAAATTAAATTTTTCAATTGCAATGCCTATTTATTAACAAAGAAAGGATTTTAAACATGAAATAGCTGAAGGGATGGAAAGCACAAAAAATATGCAAACATTCATGTATCCGTTTGAACGGTATCAATCGTCAGAATGTTTTTTATGGTTTGCCCCTCCAGAAAATGCCTCCATAGAGAAGATAGAGACCAAGTTATATGTGTTCAAATTGTGGTGCTCTAAACCGATATGTGGTTTCTTTCAAGAAAGAGAAAGAGGAAGTTACGCGCAGAATATATTCTTAAAGACAATCTGTTGAGTCTAGATGCCGAATTGGTGTATTGGCTGCAAGATCTAAGAAAAGGCGTTTAACAAACATAAGGCGAAGACGATCAACATTAGTTCGTAAAGTGAACAAGTTGGAAAAGAAACTAATTGAGACAAGCCTAGAGTTAAATATCAAAATAAAGAAATGGAAAAAGTGGTTGCTGAAATTAATTTGAAAGGAAAGAAAGATTTAGAAGCAGTTTTTTAAGAAGCCACAAAGAAAAACAAGATTATGGGGATGGCGTTGAAAAAGGCCATGGAGCTTAACTCTAAAGTAACGCCAGAAAATGATTTTTTAAAAGATAAAGAGGAGTGTCAAACTGGATCTCATGGCAACAGATGGAGTCCTCTAACGTACAGAGGTACCCTAAGTGTATACTCTCGTTCACCAGCTGCATATGAAGCTCTTGCTTCTTTTGGCATTTTACAGTTTACGCACACTTTAAAAGCCAAAGTGCGACAAATAGAGAGTAAGCCTGGAATTGACTTGATTTACCTTAAGAAGGAGTCGAAAAGGTTTGACCAGTTTTTAGAAGATCATCCGGAGTATCAGAATCCACCAAAGCTTAATTTCCAGTCGTCGGTAATCTAGCTTAATTACCAGTCGTCGGTAATCTAGCTTAATTACCAGTCGTCTCTAATGTAGCTTAATTACCAGTCGTCTCTAATGTAGCTTAATTACCAGTCGTCTCTAATGTAGCTTAATTACCAGTCGTCTCTAATCTAGCTTAATTACCACTCGATAATCTAGCATAATTACCACTCGATAATCTAGCATAATTACCACTAGATAATCTAGCGTAATTACCACTCGATAATCTAGCGTAATTACCACTCGATAATCTAGCGTAATTACCACTCGATAATCTAGCGTAATTACCACTCGATAATCTAGCGTAATTACCACTCGATAATCTAGCGTAATTACCACTCGATTATCTAGCGTAATTACCACTCGATTATCTAGCGTAATTACCACTCGATTATCTAGCATAATTACCACTCGATTATCTAGCATAATTACCACTCGATTATCTAGCATAATTACCACTCGATTATCTAGCATAATTACCACTCGATTATCTAGCATAATTACCACTCGATTATCTAGCATAATTACCACTCGATTATCTAGCATAATTACCACTCGATTATCTAGCTTAGTTACCAGTCGTTGGTAATGTAGCTTATTTACCAGTCGTTGGTAATGTAGCTTATTTACCAGTCGTTGGTAATGTAGCTTATTTACCAGTCGTTGGTAATGTAGCTTATTTACCAGTCGTTGGTAATGTAGCTTATTTACCAGTCGTTGGTAATGTAGCTTATTTACCAGTCGTTGGTAATGTAGCTTATTTACCAGTCGTTGGTAATGTAGCTTATTTACCAGTCGTTGGTAATGTAGCTTATTTACCAGTCGTTGGTAATGTAGCTTATTTACCAGTCGTTGGTAATGTAGCTTATTTACCAGTCGTTGGTAATGTAGCTTATTTACCAGTCGTTGGTAATGTAGCTTATTTACCAGTCGTTGGTAATGTAGCTTATTTACCAGTCGTTGGTAATGTAGCTTATTTACCAGTCGTTGGTAATGTAGCTTATTTACCAGTCGTTGGTAATGTAGCTTATTTACCAGTCGTTGGTAATGTAGCTTATTTACCAGTCGTTGGTAATGTAGCTTATTTACCAGTCGTTGGTAATGTAGCTTATTTACCAGTCGTTGGTAATGTAGCTTATTTACCAGTCGTTGGTAATGTAGCTTATTTACCAGTCGTTGGTAATGTAGCTTATTTACCAGTCGTTGGTAATGTAGCTTATTTACCAGTCGTTGGTAATGTAGCTTATTTACCAGTCGTTGGTAATCTAGCTTATTTACCAGTCGTTGGTAATGTAGCTTATTTACCAGTCGTTGGTAATGTAGCTTATTTACCAGTCGTTGGTAATGTAGCTTATTTACCAGTCGTTGGTAATCTAGCTTATTTACCAGTCGTTGGTAATGTAGCTTATTTACCAGTCGTTGGTAATGTAGCTTATTTACCAGTCGTTGGTAATCTAGCTTATTTACCAGTCGTTGGTAATCTAGCTTAATTACCAGTCGTAGGTAATCCGGCTAAATTACCATTCGTCAGTATTCCGGCTAAAGTACTATTCGTCAGAAATCTAGTTTAATTACCTTTAATTGGTAATCTTGATTAATTACCCTTACTTAGTAATCAATTGGTTATCCAGTTTAAAAACCTATAATTATCTTTAATAGATAATCTAGTTAAATCATCATTAAAAGGTAATCAAGTTTAATAATCTTTTATTGGGAATCCAGTTTAATTAGCTTTAATCTAAGCAGGGAAAAGTTAAAATGTCCATTAAGCTACCTGTTTTTCTAAGAATTTGACTATAACCGCGGTAAAACGACCAAACTCCAAGAATGGCTTTATACACTACATAACTCATGCTAAAAAGTCGCAGGTTCCATAGTTTCAGGGTAAACCACGTAAGTAGGAACATGTAATTAAAACAATGAAAAACCATACTTAAACTTAATTTTTCTTGATGAAAAAATAGGCGCCAACTATGGATATAGGGCCTTCATTTAAGACCTTTTTCAAATCTATCTAACGTATAGTTATTTTTGTAAGGGTATGGAAAAAGTTTGTAACTTTGGAAAATTTCCCATGTTATTTCTATGGGAAATTTCCAGTTTTTCGTCAAAATCTGTGATTAATTTTATGGAAATGAAAACCACCCTTAGCAACTTTATTTTTTATAAAATAAACTAATTAATGGATCTCTTTGAAATTTTAAACATATAATTAGGGCCGGAATTGTAGTTCTGTGGAATTTTTTCAAAACAGTTAATACAATACCAAAAAAACTACATCCAAACAAAAAACCCTCCTTATACATTAAGAGCAGTATGAAGTCTTATCTAAGAGAGCTACCGCTCTCATAGAATAAGATTTCATTTCTGAAAATCTGAGCTCCTATTATCCCGAAACGCCGCATTTGCACTTTTTTTGTTGTAAAATATTTAAACATAACAATTATTTTAACTACGCAATTAAAACCAAATTTCCATATCGATTAAGCTTTATTTCAAACTGCAATACATATAATAATTTGTAATTTTTAGCCCTTTTGGGTTTGAATAGGTGTCCTTGTTTAGCCAAAGATTGTGCATAAATGCAGTTTCTAAGGACTGCGAAGCAAAACTCGTTCTTGTATAATAATTGTCCCTTTTTGGGGAGAAACGCTAGTAAAGGAAATAAATTAATTCTGGAATTGTCAAACTCAATCCAACTTACAGTTTGAATGGTCCGAAAAAACAATGCACTGTATAAAAGCACACATTGCTAAACATACGTTTAAACCTCGTGAAACTAGCTGAAAATTGTAAATACTCTCAAAGTAGTTCATTGTGATAATTTTAACCTTAGCTTTTGCAGGACAAAAAGTAGGCCCAAAAGGATTTTGAAAAATCACCTGACCTTAATTTGAGAATATAAAATGGTGTATTTTAGAGCAAGATTTGAAATGAAAATTTTAATAAAATGTAGCGCGTGGATTAAAAGGTTTTTTAAAACCTATAGAAAAAGATCAACTTAACTTTTCACTACGAGAAATGATATACTTTAACTTTACAGCCTTTGCTAGTTCTGTCAAGTTACGTTATTTAAAAAGTGTACCCCCTTTGATCGAGAAACCTTGGGTCTAACTCGCAAAAATTCACCCACCTCGTAATGTTAAGCTCCATAGAGATTATAATTACAATTACAATTTAGGAATAAGTATAAATAGAAAACTCCTGACGAGATTTTCTTAATTACAGTTTTAAAACAGCAGGCAGACGGTATTTCTACCTGCATTATGTCTGTAAAGGTGGTAAAGTTACACTTCTAAATTGGCAGCTGCATTTCTACTGTTCCATAACTTTTGCAGATCTGTAACATGTGTATGAATGGGGTTAATTTACAAATTCAAACTAGCAGCTGGTATTTCATCTTTTAACTCGGGTTTGCAGAATCGCGCTGCATATTTTTGCCAGGATAGAAAATTAACAGTTAATAAACAGAAAATGAAGAAATGGCAACCAATTTGCCGGTCTAGAATTGCTGTGAAATTTTTGCGTTTTTTCAGCAGCGGAAATTGTAGCCATAATTTATATCTATTACAGCGTGGTAGCGATAACAAAGCGTGTATGCAAAAGAATTAAGCTTAAATTTCCTGTCATTATAGTGACAAATTGCGCAATCTACATACGAATGTTTTTATCCGACAGCTCTTAAGCTTTAAAACTATATTTAACTAGCTTGCTAGAAATTGACTACCGTTTAAGGGTCAATTAGAATAAAATTACTTTTTTTATATAAATACTGTTACTTTGTTTCTTCATTTTTTGTGTACTGTCGGTAGACCACAGTTTAGAAGCTAATGTAAATTTCTGAAGTGAGGAAGACGTGCAAGTGCTGGATTACTCAATCCCCAAAAGTTGAAGCGCAGCCAATTATTCGCAGCTTATTCTTGCGACGGGATGACTTTTCGACACTCACGGCTTTGAAACACGGACATAGTTTGAAGAAAAGTTCCAACGTTACTACTAAGCACGCCGGAATTAAACTAATGATGAAAATGCTGTGCAAGAGATGCACTTCGCTTTCTTTCTTGGCGTAGTCCAGGTCGTTGACGTGATTCTCCGTCGTGACGCATTTCGTGTTCATCCACGCGAAGGCTTTATTGATCGCGTTGTCACACAGGCACGCTGAAGCGGCGTACCGCAAACTGCAAACGAAAGGAGCAAATATCGTATATCATCTTAAAAACGCAACATTGTAAAATCGACTACTACTTGTTTGAAATGAATGCTTGTCACTTTAAACCTATGTTTTGTGAAATATGATTAAAACAATTCGGGTACACCGAACTAAGAGTACAAAAATTTATCTTCGAAAAAAAAACCTGTATAGACCGAGAGCTCCTTTAGTCGAGAACAAAATTCTCATCCTCTTTAGTTAGGCGCCAAATGGGCCTAACTAAAGAGGCAAATTTCTTAAACTCAGCCAGCTCCAAATGAGCCAATTTACCATTAACTTGTTTTTATAAATAAAATGTTTGATTTATGTTTTATACAAACCGTCATAATTAATTATCTTAATGTTTGGGCTGATTTTTCAGTCGGTCACCTCAATTAAAATTGACTCTCCCACAAACGCGAAATATTCCAATTCGCCAAAAACAAAATCTTCAACAAGGTTATCACAATAATTACTTTGTTATCGCAACCAGTTTGACGACTTGAGTATCATCACAATATCAAATACAATATCTATGGGGTAATTGTCTTACGCAGTATCAATAAATTCATCGTGGAGAATACTTTGGAAAAGAAGGGAATTATCTGTTTATACCCGTTTTGTGGGCAGTTTTATAGAAGAGAACGCCATTCGGCCCGGAAAGGGGGCTATTTCTGTGGTAGGAGATAGATCGTTATAACTTTATTACAGGCTTACGTTTGACTAATTCGTTCCAAAGTCTCCTTGTCAATGGTATGATTTTGTGACATCATGAACCCAACGGAATCCATTTTCAAGGGAAAAGGTGACTGATAAATTAAGGGACGGCCGTCGTTTTCCCCTTTCATTTCTTCTCTACAAAACTTATCGAGATCAGCAACTTCTTCTTGCCAGTCGATATAAACTAATTCTCCTTTCACGACTTTCTTGAAGCGATTGACACCTTTCTTCGGGAAATAATATCTTTTTCGAATTTTCTTTCCAACATTACCGGGTATTCCCTAATTAAATACGACAAGATATCATCATTTCCGAAGTGGTATAGAATTCGAGGGACAGAAGGTGCCTTTTTTTCAGAAACGAGTGATCTATCCCTTTGTACAAGGGTCTTTGCTCAATGAAGAAACGTAAATTACTCACATGAAAAAAATCTATCATAGCATCGGAGCCATGCGTCGTGTATTTGATGTTTTTAACTTTCAGGATGTCGCTTAAATGATTCATGACAATTTTCTGCCCGACTAAGACATCGGCGGTTATAGAGCCCAACACGACAATGTTCAGGACTATCAAAGTCGAGTACCAGATGTTCAACAAATGCGCTGATACGCGGTGGACAATTTTCACCTCAAAATCTAAAATAAAAATATTGGTCTCAACGGAAACCATAAGTTCATAAGATATGTTCCATAAGTTTGTCACTGGTTACCGAGAGCTTGTTTTGAAGTGACTAAGATCATAGATTCTTGTAAAGCGGCGCCTGGTGAGGTGCTGTCAAAGTCTTAATTAGTATAGACTAGATAGGAAGATGGAATGCCAAATTAACGAAATGTAGTCAAATTTCGCTATTCGTTCTCGAACTAATTCGAGCTATAAGTCTCTAACATTAGGAAGTATTGGAAGAGTCATACTTAGGGAACATATCGTATGAACTTATGCGATGCTTATTAAAAATATTGACAGTATTTTCTCACTTTGCTGAAAGAGTGGTGCCAAATACATCCACACGTAAGACCCAAGTTTGTTTGACTTTTCTAAAGCTTTCGTTAATACCGAAAGAACCAAAATGGCCAGAAAAACTAATCCAAGAAACTGAAAACAACCATAAGTGTTTTAAGAGGTTGAATTGAGATTTGCGGATATGTTTTTCAATAATGGAAAACCTTTTGTCTTACCCATAAAGGTAAAGTTATTATATTCGTAAGAAAACTATCATTTTGCGTTTGAGAAAGCTGCGAAAACATGGTAACTTTGGAGTAAAAGATTTCAGTCGCAAATTTCACTTTTCTCATACGATTATACGAATAAACGTTCAGGTAGGTCTTTAAGTCCCAATTATTTAACCTCTAAAATAAATACATAAAGATATAGTTTCTCTGACGTAAAAATTTAATCAATTTTGATTGGGTAAAGCCTAGATCGGTTCAAGTATCTTTATTTAAAATCGCTACACACAGATTAAAGCATAAGGATAGAACTGTAATCTTACCGGCGAGTACACTTGCTGATAGGTTAGGCTAAAAGTGAAAAAGAATCATTAATATCAGCTATTTTTATGGGTGGGTCAAAAACACAGTAAAAACCGCCATTTGCTTTGCGTTATACACAATCCTGTTTACTATTAAGCAAGCCAAGTTTAAATGTATATGCAATGTTTGTCTCGGAAAGCACTTTATATAAGCATATGCCTCTGTAACTTTGGTTACAAAATAGGATAATTATTATTATTTTAAAGGTAGGTTAGATGGGAATTAACCGTAAGATATCTATCACAGCCTATATTAGTAAGGATATCGCTCAATATATTTACTTGAGATTTCTCCTTATTGCGAGCATGATTTCGGCAATAATTCCATCGTAGTCGTCAATAACGGGTCTATTAATATTTTTTCGATCTTCTCTCAGATACATTAAGGGGAAAAACTGAAAGGCCAAAGAGAACTATGGAAATTAATGAAAAATTTGTTTACCCACCCACCTCCTAAGGGGGGTATCATCCCAATGAACCAAATTGCCATTCGTCCTAACTGTGCCAAATAAGATACGGAACTAGTTGCGCCTTTCGAACCATTGGGATTTATATACAACGTCGACATAAAATAATCTGAATTTAGGGTAATTCCCAATTACAAAGCAATATTAGCTTTAGAGTTTCAAATATGAAACATCAATGGAGTTCATTGTTGGCATTTCGTACAGTTGAGTTAGATTTACTTCCCGAGTAATTTGATGCCTATTTCAAAATATCGTTACTGACAAACATTTGGCGCCTGGGTAAGGTTTTCTACGCCTGGGCTAGAATAAGCTAGGTTAGGCTTGGTAAGGTCAAATTATTCAAGGCTCTGTAAAATATAAACAATTAAAGGAATATAAGATACGGAGGTTTGTTAGCATATACCAACAAAATTTAGACAAAAGACTGGTAGGATTTTCCTTCTTTATTTCTATAATGAAGTATTGAGCGCATATTAAGGTATAGATCAACTGCTTTCTTCGTTAAACGTTTCAGCTCATAATTAACTGAGAAAGGTTCGTCTTAATCATTAATAAAGCTTAACATCTAATCTTTTTAGAAATACAGCTTATTTTATTATACCCATAAATTTCTATAATTACTAATTATTATGACAAGTTGTGTCCAGGGTCTACCTTATTTAATTCAATCAAACAAGGTCAATTTATCGTTAATTGCTCACGACGCCCACACTCTTCGTAAACGGCCCCAATAATAACAAAAATTATTCTGCACTACAATTACTTCATTTTACTTTAACATGTTAAGTTGGTTTGATTTCAATATAAATCAGATTATGGCTTATTACACCTTTAGCTTATATTTAGATAACTCCTTGGTACTCCGTTATTGAGGCTAGTTTCCACTTTTCGAGAGCCGCCCAAAGTACGGGAGCTCGATCGAATGGGACCTCCCAATTTTAGTGTCAATCGAACGGGAATTCAGTCCAAGGGTACAGAAGCATTCGAGGTGACCCCGGGAAAATGCCATTTTTTGCGTGACGTACTTTATGGACGGTCCCTTTGAAGGTCATCTACAATTTGGGCCTAATTATGTGTTAATCGCTAAAGTTAAACCAGAGTTATTAAACGTTTTCTTGTTTTCTCCGCCATTTTCCAATATAGCGGAAATCCCGCCAATGGAAATGTGTGGAAGATCACACCACTTTAAAGAGCGCCCAAAAATCTATAAGATCTGAAATTGACAGCTTTGTTTCAATTTGTTCCGGTTCCCTCTATTTTGGGGCTAAATTGACTGTACTATAGGTCATGGTCTCCTTTTATAGAAAAGTACAAAATCCCCTCGGACGTAGATGTAATGGATTAGAGGGATGCTTAATGAAAAAACTCTATCCCAAAGCCTGCCAACTCCAATGGTTAATTTTTAACTAACCCCACTGCCACCCTAACGCCATTTTTATATATTCAACTGCACCCTAACGCCATTTTTATATATTCAACTGCACCCTAAGAGCACACTAAAGTTCATTTCATTTTTGAATCTCTGCCAATTGTGAAGTTACACACGAATTCAAATCCCGGCCAAAGCCAATTGTGAATATTCTCATGAATTCAAATCCATCCCAAAGTCGATTGATAAATTTAAAAATCATTCCAATTCCTGCCGAAGCCAATGTGAAATTCAACAACTTTTCAATCCCTGCCGAAGCCAATGTGAAATTCGACAGTTTTTGTAATCCATGCCAAAACCCGAGAGATATGCGACAAGTTTTCATATCCTTGCACAAGCTAATAAGATATCCGACAAAACTTTACAACTCCAAACACTAGAGCATTTAATCCAACGAATTTTCGATAATATTTACCCCAACGTTTCCCAGCCGTGCGGTATATTATTTCCCAACGTTATCTAACTGCATTTTTCAATTATTTTTACTATAACTTGAAGATTCTTTATAATTATAGTTTTCCTTTTTTACGGAAAAATTTAATGCTCGCGAACTTAAAGAGAACAAATTGTTTTGGTTTCGTTTAGCAATGAATTTGTAATTTTTTTGTGGAGGGGGGCCCTGGAGGTCTGTACGATCCACGACCGTCACGGGCCTTCTGTGTGTGGTTGAACTTTATGTGCCAAAAACGCGTGGAAATTAAAGAGGAAAAATTTTGCTACTTTCATTAATGCAACCCAACTCCGGTTGTATAAAATAAGGCTGGCTCTCAATGGTACCAACTCCATTTGAATACTATAAATTCCAACGCCAGCCAAAGCCACGTGAATCCAACAATTATCCACTCCATCCCGACTTTCGTATAAGTCATAAAAATATTTCAACTCCTTCACGACTCCGTGCCTACAGGGATAATATTCTCAAAGCCACCCAATGCCAAATTATTTATTTTACCCAACTCCAACTCCGACCAAAAATGAGGTAGTCCCTTGCATTTCTAGGGAGTTGGAGTTCTCCCAAAGCCATTGCAGTCCTCTATAATGGATCATACGTAGGACTGTGAAGAGAACGTTGGTTGGTTTTGATTCCTCGTAAGAACGTTTAGTATATTTTTAATTCCCCGTTAGGCAGTTTAGTATATTTTTAATTCCCCGTTAGGACGTTTAGTATATTTTTAATTCCCCGTTAGGACGTTTAGTATATTTTTAATTCTCCGTTAGGACGTATAGTATATTTTTAATTCCGTTGAATTATCACACTACACACGTTTAATTATCCCATTAAACACGTTGGATTATCCCATTAAACATTAAGCTGAAGCTGTTTAGGCTAATTATATTTATGTTCCCATTTCTCCCAATTTTAAACTCATTTAAATTGGCAGACGCATCTTACCGTGTATGTTGATAACAGTCGAATTGTTTTAGATGCTTCCATCATCAAATACTCTATTATGATCCACCAAGAGCGCAAGGAAAATCCTTAAATGCTGGAACTACACACCAATTCAGCTTTTACTCTTCTCGCCGTATTATTTTCGTTCGTTAGAGTTAGTCTTTTCTCGGAAAGATTTTATGTACCCTTTTCGGGCAAGCGATCGATAGTGTTTGGGATAATTGCACGGCGTTGCACCCGGCCAACGCTTTAAATCAATACAATGCTTTCGCCCTTTTTAATGGAATAAGAAGAAAAATCGAAAAAGGAATTTAATCCTCTTTAACAATACAAAAAAGTTGTTCTGCGTAAACTAAACTAAACGTGTTGAAGGTAAGCTTTAACTGGTTGGCTACACTTTCATTATATTCTGTATGAAATGAATATTTTCCTGTCCAGGGAACGCTCCAGTTAGGTATTTATCGTTACGCACGCGGAATGTAGCTGTAGTTAAATGTATGTTATTCTAAAGGAGCGGTAGCTGTGACTTCTGTTTGTGCACCTGTCAATGACTTTTGCTTGCGCACAAGTCTATGACTTATGTTTACGCACAACTCTACGACTTCTGTTTGCACACAAGTCTACGACTTCTGTTTGCGCACAAGTCTACGACTTCTGTTTGCGCACAAGTCTACGACTTCTGTTTGCGCACAAGTCTATGACTTATGTTTACGCACAACTCTACGACTTCTGTTTGCGCACAAGTCTACGACTTCTGTTTGCGCACAAGTCTACGACTTCTGTTTGCGCACAAGTCTACGACTTCTGTTTGCGCACAAGTCTACGACTTCTGTTTGCGCGCAAGTCTACGACTTCTGTTTGCGCGCAAGTCTACGACTTCTGTTTGCGCGCAAGTCTACGACTTCTGTTTGCGCGCAAGTCTACGACTTCTGTTTGCGCGCAAGTCTACGACTTCTGTTTGCGCGCAAGTCTACGACTTCTGTTTGCGCGCAAGTCCATGACTTCTGTTTGCGCGCAAGTCTATGACTTCTGTTTGCGCACAAGTATATAGATCTTTTTCTGCAGAAGACTATGACTCATATTTGTGCGCAAGTCTATAAAATGTAAAATTACTGTTTTTGCACAAGTCTAATTTTTATGTTTGTAAGCAAGTCTATAATTTAAATTTGTGCACAAGTCCATAATTTATGTTTGTAAGCAAGTCTATAATTTATGTTTTTGCACAAGTCTATAACTTCTGTTTGTTCACTAGTCTAAAATTTCTGCTTTTTCACAAGTCAATGATCAATGTTCGTGCCGAAATATATAAAATCGGTATTCAAGTTTTTGACATCTTTTTGTGAACAAATCTATGACATATGTTTGTGCAAAAGTATATTTAATCTTTTGGTTCACCAGACTTTGACATCTGTTTGTGCACAAGTCTATGATACCTTTTTTTTGCTTATGTATGTGGAGTATTTTAGTACAAAAGTCTAGAGATGGGATCGGTATCGGTACCGATATTTGGCTTTAACCGATATATCGGTATGGGTTAAAAATGAACAGATAGATCTTAAGGAAAAATACTTATGTTGAGAGTAGATGGCACCATAAGACATAATATTTATCGAATCACAAGCCTAGAGAATTAGAGCAGAGTAATTAACTGGGGATTCTGTTACTCCAAAGAGAAGTCGTGTGAAAACTCAAAAAGTCGAACAGTTCGCGTTTTTGACCAAGTGCACTCTTTAACTACCGCATTATTTCTTAATACAATTAGTATTATTTCCTTGAATGCCTGACCTTCAAGTTGAAAGCGTGTTAACACGGGGAAATGTCTTTTTCTGTGGTACGCATAGAGTTTAGAAAATTTCTAAAAACAAACTAAATTCTCATAAAGTTACTGTTTTCCAATCTATATTTTAGCATCTATTTTCTTACTTATTGATATCGGTTAATTTATCGGTATCGGTTTAATACCGTTTTATTCAAAGGATCGGGTAAAATATCGTTATCGGTACTATCATTTTCCAAGTATCGAATGATATCGGTATCGGTTAAAACTGGTATCGGCCCATCATAACACATGTCTATGACACATGTTTTTGCAAAAGTATAAAGCAACTATTTTGGCACATGCCTATGTCATAAGCTTATGCACAATAAATGGAATCTCTCAGTGTATAAGTCTAAAACACAATACATGACCTCTAGTATTTTCGAATTTACTTTTTGTGCAGAACGGTTGCAAGAAATGAGCTCTCTGATAGTTACGTTTTACCGCGGACTAGCATTAAATAAATGGCAGGCGTGATAAAACATGGCAGTTTGCTATAAGGATGAAAAATCCAAAGGATTTGCGCTAAACTTTATTTCGACTAATTTGCAACTATTACTACTTTACGATATCAATATTAATTCAACTACTTGTTATTTAGGAAAACAAAGTAACCATTTGTAAACGATAGTAATTCTTGCCATAATATTCTATTAGTCAATAGACCAATCCATTATTTTCTTGCGAAGCAACAAACATATAAGGGCAAAACATTTATAGGTGTTATCTTCATCTAAGAGCTTCATATTGTTACAGTGGTTTTTGAGATCTTAGTATGTAAATAGATTTTTAGACCCCATGCATTTTATTAAGTTCAGTCGAACGCCCTCTGCTCCCAAACCATGTGATAAGAGATAAGATAAGGGATGTAAACCGTTTACGAAAGGGGGAAGATTATCCAAGAGTTGAGTCATGGTATTCACGGGAATAACGTGTGTATTTTTGTAAAGGACTGACGATCAATAAAAGTGATATTAAACTAACTTAGAAATCGGAATTGTTATTAAAGTCCGTGACTTATATCCACAACATCCTGTAACAATATCGTTTGCTAATAAACAGAAAAACCAGCAGCGTGATTAAGGGTTAGGAAGGGTGAACGCATAAACTTAATTATGAATTTAATTAGTGCAATCGATGGTGGATTAAATTTTTCTGTATTAGGGTACAAAAGAACATTGTTAATGTTAATGTTGAAAGGGGTGACGCGTCACTACGTCAAGCACAGATTAATCAAAACGTCTTGGATTTAACCAAGACCTAAAAGTATCGATAAGAAGAGAGTTAAGCAAGTGACTGAAGGCCCAGATATTAAAAGTTTTTTTTAAATTAAGACTTACATGCTTAAGATGCTGTTCGGACAGTGGGACAAAGGACGATCTTCCTCGTAGAGCTTAACATGGCGGGTGGGTAAACAAGGAGAGGGCGTCGGACAGCCCCTTTAAGATACTAATAGTCCATCACCCTATTCCATTGAATAAACTTAATTTACTGGTAGTCAATTTATTCCCTCTCAATAATTTTAAAAATTACTTATCTCAGGTTTTCGAGCACAATTCCATTCCTTGTTTTCATTTTATAACCACATTTATCATTTTTAGGAGAGTACGTGTATGACATTGTGTCGTTAATAGGCTGCTAACATATCCCCGTTCATGGCCTGAACGATTTATAGTGAAACCTTTTGTTTTTGAGCAAATTTCATCAATGGCGGCAAATTCAATAGGGACGTTATGATTTTTAGTCTTGGTTAAACTGAATATATGTAAGAGGGAAGGACACGGGGAAAATACTTTGCCTTCATCTCGCTCGATGGAAAGATCATAAAAAGAGTAGAGACGTCGAGGGGTCAACCCCCTGTATATCCCGATACTGAGGATTGACATCTCTCTTTAATTTTACGTAGAAAGGGTCTATAGCAGCGGTACGATAGACAACGGTTACACGGTTCTATGCCAGGCCCTTGGCGTCTCTATCGTTTCTATGGTTCGCAAGCAGTAGGGGGTGCATACTATTCGAAATTTTTTGGATTTTCTATGTTGTAAACTTGTAGTTGTCAACTTAAGGGCGCTAAGGGTGTGAGAGTGTCAGCTGGACTCAGCGGGTCGTAGCCTGAAAATTCTGACTTGGCTAATTTGCAATATAGCCTGCGTTCACCGAGTCGCGTGATCTAGGAGGCTGTGACTCGACTCTGCTACTTAGTCTGTATATCTTAAGGAAGAAGGTTAATGAATGTATTAACGGTGTTTACAGGAATATGGGATTTATCAGCGATAGCCCTGGATTTATATACATGTCGCTGCGAATCTTCCTATATAAATGTAGTAGTTCAAGTAGCCGCAGAGACTTCTGGTAACACTCTGTATGCATTTGGTAGAATACTTTTATAGAAATTGAAATAGTAAAAAATATTTATAAAATAAAATTTGGTCGAATTATTTCGTAGTTGTCCTATTTCAAGCCGAGGAATGTTCTCAAAAACAATTACTTTTTGGTGACGAATACCTTAAAGCAAAGCGCGGGTCCCCTACAAGGCGACTTTCCTCCTGTACTCCCGTTTTGGCTTGGCAAAGGCTAGTGGGTGGGATTTATATGGGCACTTATAAATCCCGCCCACAAATGCCTCCTGCCTTCGCCAAGCCAAAACTGGAGTTCGTAAGGAAAGTCAACTTGTAGGGGATCCACTGGACCCGTGATTTGCTTTAAAAAGTACTATTCACACGGAATTTTGGATCAGCTTAACGCGTAATTGAGTGGGCTATTGCCTTGGTGACGAGGCCAGCGAAAGAAGGCATGACGCATTGACGCCGCATGAGAGTGGCACAAGGCGTACTTCTAGCCAGGACGATGTATACAACTATGCATCCTCCTTGCTCGTATCGGGCATAGCAGAGACTAAAGAAGACTACGACTAAATCGTTTTGTCATTGTTACGTGTTATGGTATTTTTCATCACGAAATCCCCTAAAAATGATAAATATGGTTATAAAATGTAAACGGGGAATGGAATTGTGCTCGAAAACCCGAGATAAGTAAATTTTTCAAATTATTGAGAGGGAATAAATTGACTACCTGTTGGTGAGACATAGTCATTATATACACTGACATGGGACCATTATCCATATGCACCACTATCCATATGCACCATTATCCATATGCACCATTATCCATATGCACCATTATCCATATGCACCATAAAGGATGCCACGTGTAATAAAGATATTTTAGATTGTACAAAAGTTAGTTGCCTCTATAGACCCGATGTGGGTAGGTGTTTTCGATATTGGTCCCAGAGTTAGTATAACTAAATATGATAATTGTATTAAAGCTTTAACTTGTTTCTTAACTAAATAAATTAACTTAAATGAAACGAATCTCCACTAAATATCAACCTTATACATTAACATGGTAGCAGAGCGTGGTTGGTTAGGAAGCGTGGTGACCAAGGCTTAGACAGAGGCATTTAATATGGCGGACACTTATCATCTTGGTGGCACGGTATCGTTTTGGAAACTAACGGACGATAACTACGAAATATGGAAAATAGACGCGAAGATGATGTTATTGGACTGTGGATTATGGGGTATCGTAGCCGGTACGGAAGTGGCACCCGCGGCAACAGAACCAGCTGATGTAAGGGAGCGATATGCTTGTAGGCTGGAACGGGCCTTTGCGAAAGTGACTCTTGCTTTGGATGATGAACACAAGAAAATCATAGAAGATGAGACGTCGGCTAAGGCCATTTGGGATAGTCTTAGTGACCTGTATCAACCCAAATCCTTGGCTAGGATAGCTAAACTACGATCTCAATTTATATCAATTAAGTACACACCCCCGGAGACGATGGCAGCATATCTTGCCAGGGTAAAGGCAGTTGCTAACCAACTATCATTGGCTGGTAAACCATTGGATGATGATGACGTTGCTTTCCAAATGGTAAATGATCTACCACCAGAATATGGCACTATTGTTAGTCGATTATATAATCTTGGGAAAACCGGCTTCACTACTACGAAAGTCAAGGAAACACTCTTAGCAGAATATGATCGACAAAAGCATATGACATCAACGGATGAGACGCAACTAACAACGGCCATGGTAGCTTATAGAGGGAATAAGCTGAAGAATTATACGAAATCTTCACCCGCAATAATGGATCAGAAGAATCGCTGTCACAAATGCCACAAGATCGGTCACTTCGCCAGAGATTGTCGTATAACAGATAGATGTCACAACTGCAACATGATAGGCCATTGGACACAGGACTGTCGCAAAGCTCGCCACCCTAATCAACAGAGACAAGGGAGATATTCAAGAGATTCAATGACATCACATCATGCTATATTATCTAGTAGCCAGGACGTTACCTATGAAGTAGACGGAACAACAAACGGAGGCGCACACACACATTACGCCACAGCGACAACTATGATTACACAAGCATCGAAGGAAGAAGGATGGGTGTATGACTCTGCCGCAACGCATCATTTTTGTAATACGAAGGGATGGCTATATAACTATTATGAAATCGAAACACCCAAAACAATTGCGCAAGGAACAGTTAAGGCGGTTGGGAAAGGTGACGTGGTATTATCATCTCAGCTCAATAATAGAGAAGTGCGGCTAATTCTTAGAGACGTCATATACGTTCCACTATACACAAGAAACCTTATATCCGCAAGACTAATAGATGAAACTGGATTTAAATCAATCATAAAGGATGGTATCATACGAGTCTACGCTAAGAACCATGATCTGGTACTGAAAGCGACGTTAGATTCAGACAGCAACTTATATGTGGTAGAAGCTGTGACTAGAACGGATCTACCTCATGTATCACAATCACAAGCAAGGAAAGGACGAGAAAAACGACACGCAGAATGTAATCTCAACACTGTAGAAGATATAAACCTTTGGCATAAACGACTTGGACATCCTAATCCTAGAAGAATTATGCAACTGATCTCAAAACAATTGGTCCTTGGAATTCCGAAGCTAACAACTACATTCGATTTATGCGTCCCCTGCAAGGTATCCAAGGCAACCAAAGCAAAATCATCGGCTATTAAAGGTATACAGTCTTCTGATGTACTTAAACTCGTTCATTCCGATGTATGGGGACCAGCCCCCGTTGCTTCGCTGGGGGGAGCCAAGTACATAATAACATTTATTGACGACTATTCTCGACATGTCAAGTTATACTTAATGAAGCACAAGAACGAAGCTTTCGAGAAGTTTAAGGAATATCTTGTTTGGGCGGAAAGACAAACTGGTAGAAAACTCAAACAACTACGAACGGACAACGGCATGGAGTATGTTGCGAAATATTTTGAAGACACCTGTAAGAAACGAGGGATTCAAGTCCAACGTACCAATACGTATTCACCAGAAATGAACGGCGTTGCCGAAAGGTATAACAGGTCCTTGCTTGATGGCATCCGGAGGTTATTGGAAGAATCTCAGTTACCTCAATACTTATGGGGTGAAGCTGCCTGTACTTTTGCATACCTATCCAATCGTTTACCACATGCTCAACTATATGAAGACGTACCAGAGACTAGATGGGCTGGAAAGAAGCCATCTGTTCGTCACTTAAAGAAATTCGGATGTTTAGCGTTTGCACATAAACCTAAACCACATCGAAAAAAATTCAAGAATAGAGCAAAAATTGGTATTATGGTTGGCTACGCATTCAAAACGAAAGGATACCGTATCTGGTTTCCGAAGGAAAGAAAAGTAGTAGAATCGAAGCACGTCCAGTTCCAAGAGAATCAGTTGGGGCTAAATGAACTGAAGAACAGTAATGATGATGATGAGGTCATTACTTATAATTATAATGAATTCTGGCCAAAACAAGAAACTATAATAGAAGTACCTGAAAGTGAAGATGAGCAATTTGTCGAAGCAAATGGAGAGCCTATTCCTATCGTTACTAGAAGCAAAACCGCTGAAATACGAAATAAAACAACATCCGTTGTAACTGAGGAAGCTCGACCCGTGATTGATAGACTGACCAAACGACAAGAACGAGAAAAACAGCTTCAGAGGGGACTACCACCTGGATGGACCCGAGTGGAAAATAAACAGAAAGAGGGAGAGTCCGCAGGACATGTCGACGTTTACTACTATGATGAGAAAAAACAAAAGTTATGTTCACGACTTGATCTACGACGCTATTTCACGTTAAACAAATTACCTTATGATGCAGACGACAAAGAAAAGTTCTCTTTTCGACCTATAAACCGCCCATTGATAACATCACAACCCTTAGAAGTACAACAACAGTCAGAAAATATGGAAGCTCATTGCGTAGAAATACAAACTTCTTTTGAGGATGCAATACTGAGTCCACAGAGTGACTCATGGAAAAGGGCCATGGAAACGGAATACAATACCATTCAAGAAAGAGAGGTGTGGACTGCTGTTCCCGCACCGGAGAAAAGAAAAATAATTGGATGTACGTGGATATATGTTCTTAAACGAAAAGCCAGTGGAGAAATAGCCAGATTCAAGGCTAGATTAGTAGCTCAAGGCTTCGCACAGCGTCACGGATTCGATTATCAACACACATATGCACCTGTAGTCAATTTTACCATCATTCTACTATTGATTTTTGTAACTTGTCTTGGATGGTCACATCGCCATTTGGATGTGAAATGTGCATACTTATACGGGCATTTAAATGAAGAGGTATACGTGCGACAACCCAAAGGATTCGAAATACCTGGCAGAGAAACCGATGTATTACTATTGAAGAAAGCACTATATGGTCTAAAACAAAGTGGACGACAATGGTTCTCTGAGCTTGACCAACGTTTAATCACGCTGGGTTGTACCCGGTTAAGTGGCTGCAACTGCGTATATAGCTATAATTCAACCGGTATTATAATAGTCTATGTTGATGACATTATCATCTTAGCGAAAGAACATCTACACATGAATGATTTACTAAAGCTATTGAAGAGCACGTTTGAAATAACCGACTTGGGACCGTTAACCTACTTTCTTGGTATTGAATTTGAATGGTCTGAACTGAACAACGTGAAAATTCACCAACGAAGATACATCGAAAAATTAGAGAAGGAAATGAACATCAAGATAGATAACAAGAACTATGATATACCACTACCTGTTGGAACGGTCCTATCTAAGAAGGATTCAGCTATAAATAATGAACTCGAAGCACCATATAGAAAACTAATTGGGAGTTTATTGTACCTTGCCCAGCGAACTCGTCCCGATTTAGCATTTGTAGTGGCTAAACTATCAAGATTTTCATCATCTCCTGGACCACACCATTTCAAATGCTTAATGAATGTCCTCAAGTATACATGTGCAACGAAACAATACGGGTTGAAATATCGTCCAACCAAGGAATTGCGATTAGAAGCTTTTTCTGATGCATCATATATTTCCGATCCTGACGATGGCAAATCCACAAGCGGTTACATAGTCCTTTTAGGAGGGAATCCCATCGACTGGCGATCTATCAAGCAAACCAGTGTTGCACAATCGACTATGGAATCAGAATACGTAGCATTAGCTGAGGCGGCGAAGGAAGTGTCTTGGGTCAACCGTATTTTGATTGAGGTGTTGCCTTTATGTGGACAGCTCAACAACGAGGAACTTCAACCGATATTACGTTGTGACAATCAAGCAGCTATACATTACGCAGAGAACTGTATAGAAAACAACCGATCCAAACACATCGAAGTGAAATACCATTATATCAGAGACTGTATAGCTAAGAAACTATTTCAATTGTTATTTGTTAGTAGTGAATGTAATTTGGCAGACATATTTACAAAATTATTATCGAAACAAAAATTTATTAATCTAGTCGAAAAATTAACTCTGTTAGAGGACTAATGAAACTAATGAACATGTATAGATATAAATAGTAATATTTTGTTAACTAATTATTAATGTATTAATAAGTAAACTGTGATAATGCCTATGTTGGGGGAGTGTTGGTGAGACATAGTCATTATATACACTGACATGGGACCATTATCCATATGCACCACTATTCATATGCACCATTATCCATATGCACCATAAAGGATGCCACGTGTAATAAAGATATTTTAGATTGTACAAAAGTTAGTTGCCTCTATAGACCCGATGTGGGTAGGTGTTTTCGATATTGGTCCCAGAGTTAGTATAACTAAATATGATAATTGTATTAAAGCTTTAACTTGTTTCTTAACTAAATAAATTAACTTAAATGAAACGAATCTCCACTAAATATCAACCTTATACATTAACACTACCAGTTAATTAAGTTTATTCAATGGAATAGGGTGACGGAACATAAGTTTCTTAAAGGGGCTGTCCGACGCCCTCTCCTTTTTTACCCACCCGCCATGTTAAGCTCTACGAGGAAGATCGTCCTTTGCCCCACTGTCCGAACAGCATCTTAAGCATGCAAGTCTTAATTTTAAAAAAAAACTTAATATCTGGGCCTTCAGTCACTTGCTTAACTCTCTTCTTATCGATACTTTTTAGGTCTTGGTTAAATCCAAGACGCGTTTTGATTAATATCTGTGACTTCGGTCTTAATTTTTATTAATTTTGTGTAGACACGTTGGTGATTTTATATTGATTATTTCAAGGCTTATTTCTGCATGCCTAAGAATAGGGAGCTAACAGTTCTGATCCTGAAACGTCACACCCTTTTATCTCTTACTGGAGTTTCATCCCCCTAACGGTTGGAAACAGTATTCTATGCGCAAAAATGCCGACCAGATAGGGGCTCCGTGACATCAGACTATCTCTTCCCCCTAGCCAGTTGTTAGCTCCGTATAGGAAGTAGTTCATCATTCAATAGAAAATTGTTGAGAGATCGGAGCTATGGGAACGTCACATCAATATTTTTAGTCTAAATTGTATGACCAAAGCTGACAAAGATTGTAGTATCACACTATAGAGAGGTTTCAGATGCTTAGTAGTACGTCACACCCTCCCAAGTCTTACTGCGGTTCTGGTAGCCATATTGGGTGGTCTCAGCCAATCCCACACCCTCTCGTAATGTTAAATGAAAATTCACAGATTTTCGCCAATTTTCCCATAGGAATAACATGGGGTTTTTGGTACTCCTGCACATCGAATCATTTAAAAACTAAAGCGAAGTTACGTTTCGGAATACTTTCAAATTAACAAGTAACTATTCAAGGTGTGCCTTTTTCAAGTTTCATCAAAATTAATTAAGTCTAAGTATGTTAATTTAATTAAAAATGTAAGTACCTCAAAAGATTATTCTACAGCAGACGACGCTAGTTGTTTATTACTCTACAGTAGACGACGCTAATTTGCCATTTCACCGCCTTGAAACTTTAACTTGATATTTTTCAATAAATATAACACTATATTTATTAAAAAATTCTCTGTCGGGTCTAATTTTCGTTTAATTATGTGTCTCGGTTGAAATTCTATACTTAAGATACCTTTTTAACTTATATTTTACATGTTAGTTTGGACCAAGGCTTAAGTTGCCTTACTTAGGCCATGGATTTATAATAGAAGCTTACGCTTCATGGATATTTCACTGTAGCCTTCAGTAAGGCATTTTGATTTTAAACACATTTATGTCATAAAAATTCGCGCGGGTGGGGACTGGGGGGCCTGATGACGTAGAAATTGAGGCAAACTTTTTCTTTCGGCGCGCGTGCGCGCGCGCTATTAAAAATTACTACTCGATCACGTGAAAAACTTCAACCCCCTCTGAATTTGCCTCAAATTCTACGTCACAAACGCGCTTGCCAGGCTGGTACTATTTCAGACGAGGAATAAATGTTGTGCGCGTTTTAAGGTGAGTGAAATATCAAGGAAGCGTAAGCTTCTATTATAAATCCATGCTTAGGCAGACTAATGAGTGAGTCTATGCAATGGGTGATTGTAAAAGCTTGAAGGATAGGTGGATCAGTGTTGGAAATAAGGATTGTTTTAAAACTGCACCTGTGGCCTAGGTATTTTAATTAAAATAACTGGCCACGGTGCCACTCACTGTAAACGTACAAGGGCAGTGAACGCAATGTCATGGATAATTGCAATCGTAAAGTGGACTGTAAAAGATACGGCTTTGATAGTTTAAAAATCGTGGCAGGATGTTCGTTTTGAAGTTGACCATAAAGCTCTGGTTCTAAAAGGAATCTTATAAGAATTAGTAGAAGTGTAGAGCCATTTTTAATCTCGTCCTAGAAGTGAAAGATTTCGCATTTCAGGCAAAAAATTGTTTTATAATAGACTAGCTGTTACCCGCGGCGTCGCTCGCGTGTAATAAGAACTTCCATCAAAATGATACAAAGAATGGGTAGATTTTACTGATGACTAATATTTTTGTAGCACCCTAGGAGCGAAGGCACTCGGCGTTGCCCGACAGCCCGTCGGGACATTTTTTATTACTTTTCACGCGGACATTATTCCATAAAGAAGGGTTTTTTAGTTTTTGGCCGCCATTTAAAAAGATGGCAACAAATCGAACCCAAAAGACCATTCAGTCTATCTATAGGTTAATGGAAACCCGTGTACTAAATATCTGTGAAATCGGTTGAAACGCGCGGACTATGTTGCATAGAGAAGAGTTTTTACATTTCTGGGCGCCATTTTTTAAGATGGCGGCGGATTGGAAAAATCTTTCTTAGTACGCGCCAACTACTTATGGGTAACGTTCCTGCAAATTTTCAGCCTTCTAGGGCAAGCGGTTTGGGCTGGGCGTTGATTATCAGTCAGTCTGTCAGTCAGTCAGGACTTTGATTTATATAGATATAGATTAATACAAATGCAGACTGAAGGAACAGATATTATATAAAAAAGGACTTGGTTTGCCCAAGCCTAAAAAACAAAACGATAAGAGTTTTTTCCAGTTGACTGCGGCCGTATTCTGCAGAAAAGTTAAGCTCCTCCTTCTGCCCTTGGCTCTCTGATTGGACCGTCAACCATTGCCCTTGGCCTTTTAATTGGCTACGTCTACCGATGACGTTACATGCCTTGGCTCAGTGATTGGTGCAAATTCCGCGCAGACTCAGATGTAAACTATCAAATTATACACCAAATTCAAAATGTTTTTTCATAAACTGACAAATGAGTTACCGGTTAAACACCGGTTTTACTGGTTGCTTCGGTAACGCTATGTGCTGAACGCACTTACAGCAGACGACATTTCAACACTTTCTATCAACCTCCCGACGTTGATCAACGTGTCGAGTAAAGTGGTGAGTGTAATTTAAGAAGGATTAATTAATTTATGAAGTATTCAACTAAACTCTTTAATTTTCCCCCTTAAAAATCCGATTTAAATAAAAACACACCACTTAATTTATTTCTTTTATTATTTATTCAGATTGTGTGGCAACTGTCGATCGCAGTATAGAAGTCACTGCAGTAAAAAGGTGAGAGGGCTGATCGCCCGTGGTAACTGAATGGTTAAAGCCTTATTTGAGCACTTAGCATGACCAAAATCGCAAGAGCAACTCCATGATTCGTTCATGCTCTTGTGGCATTAACAATTTCGCACTTATTATATTCTCATGGAATGGTGTGTTCATGAGCGAGATACACCCATACCCTTTAATCAATATTTATCCTTTCCTCTCTCAGACGAGGTATATCTTCCAACTGCTGACGAAAAAGCTTATCCAGAGACTGAGTGTCAAGCCATTTGCGCCTCGCAACTAACACTGGAAGTCGTGGAAGCGCTTAACAACTGCAAATCGACATAACTTATAAAACATAACCAGTAACCATATTTACACTGAGCAGTTACTTGAAAAGTAAGCATTTCAGTATGCAGCAATTGGTATAATCACCCCTTTGTTTCTCATAATATGAATATGGTAAATCTGAAATAGGTGTATAGTCTGTCAAACGAAAGAAGAGCCCTGAGAAATTTGTCCAAATTGGTGTCGCCACCATCGACCCCATAGTACTTTATCAACTTGTTTTGCTTTGTCAATAGTCGTCTGTAATATAGTCTGCTATGGCTTAATCGCAATAGAACCAATAGATTTTGCAATATATATTTAATATGTTTATGTTTCATGGTTTTTTTACGATCATCGAGTATTAAAGTATATAAAACAAAATTAACGACAAAACACCAGTTTTATCTTTGTTGAACTAGCATTGCAATATATTTAATGAAATAAGTTAAAGTAAAAGATTAAGCCTATCTGTTTATAGCAGACTATATTACAGACGACTATTGACAAATCAAAACAAGTTGATAAAGTACTATGGGGTCGATGGTGGCGACACCAATTTGGACAAATTTCTCAGGGCTCTTCTTTCGTTTGACAGACTATTATGAATGACAATAGAATAGTTAAGTTATATTTAAAATAGGTATGTGGTCATGAAGACTTCGGAGGATGTAAATTGCAATCATGCAACGGAAAAAAGCAATGAACTCTTGACAGTCAGAAATATGTAAAATTTAATACACGTGGAAAATAAATTGCTGAATTTTTGGGTTTGAGAGCGTATCAGGACTGATTGGGTGTTGGCATGCTGGTTATAAATAATGTCATCTTGAGTACAGGCTAGACATCATCAACATAATTCTACTGTGAACAGATTAAAAACATGCCATTAACGGTTTTAAAGCATTAAAGGCAATAACAGACTTTTTCTTCTTTTTTAAACCCCTCCCCGGCTCCACTTTGCTCTATGAGGAAAACAAGCACTATCCACACAGGCTCACAACCCCTTTTAATAACAGTCAATGATAACAAAAATTCAAATAATTTAAAAAAATGTTATGAAGTCTATCTAATAAATTATTCAATGCATGCATATAACCTATGCAATAATTTTAATTGGCTTATTAAATGAAGCGTCTACTAAATTACAATATAAGTTAACAGTAAACTAACACGTATGCGAGAAATAAATCATAAAATACACGCAAATATCGCGTGTAATAAATTTTATGGATTAAACGCGAAAAAAATAACTATTTATAATGAGAGAATGAAAATAAGTACATGTCAAATTGGATATTAAAGAAACTTTGGTGAAAATGAATTAATAGAATATCTACAATGAGTACTATAAAATCACAAAGGAGAATACAATAATCAGAAAGAGTTTATGCCATCATGAAGAAAGTGCATGCCAAATTGAGCATTGAAAATAATCGAAATACAGGGAGACGTTATTCAAACAACCTATCATGGCATTTAGAATATTATCTACAGTAAAGTAGAACATGCTTCGCTTGAGCATGTCTTCAAAAAAGAAAACTAGTCATTATTTTCAGGCTGCAGCTGTTCACTTCGGTCATGATGTTGGCTTGAATACTCTCGGTTTCCAGTCTAAACCTTTTATTTTCAAACCTTAGCTTTTCGAATTCATTCCTAGCCCTTTCATTTTCAGTCATTATTTGCCAAACAGACGCAAACATGAGTAGGGCATCCAAACATGCATTAGCGGAAGCTATGAGCGTTTCTTACTAGGCAGCGACTAAGCTATAAGAAAGTTTAGCCCATTTATAAATGAAACAATAAAGGAAGGCCATGCATGCAGAAACAATAGCAAGGAATGATGGAAAAATTACAATGAAATGTTGAAATGAAGAATAAAATTCAAAGGTCATCGCAGTAACTCTTAATGGTTAACTGACTTTGCAGCAACCCTCTATCTCAAAAAAATGTCCAAATGAAATTTTCAGATGAACTTAGAAACCCTACGTCGAATAGAAACCATTCTTATGACCATTAATGTGTTATTCAGTGGCAATTGGATGAGCACCATGTTCATGGAAAGCAGAAGGCTCTTTGAGGAATCTTCAGCAAAAACTGGAGGAAGGCTATTCAAGAAGCTTGCACCCACCTGCAACAAAAAATAATGTTAATAACATGGTTAATACATTACAAGAACTTACCAAATTTGCAATACGCAGAGCTTCACGTTCTTCTATAACAAGTGGAATATTGTTGAGGAATGCCTTTCATTGTCACCTCTGGAAAGGGTTCTCTGTTGGCGGTGGACATCATTTACCTGCTTTGTGATATGTTATCACATCTTTGTACTCACTTCGGGCGTGTTACCTAAGTCACTGATGACCAGCAAGGGTACAACCTTCAACTCATAGAGGGAATGCGGCGCCTTTTTCAGTTTTTTAAACATGTTTCATTACTATGTATAAATCAATACAATAACTACAAATAAATCTTACCAATGTTAGAACATATAATTATACATGTAATTACAACTTCAAAAGTTGAAGTTAAATTACACAGGAATGAAAAAATTACTGTTTCACCATTACCAATAAAACTACTGACACAAAAATCTGTGTGCCCTTCACCGCCTTCACGTTATGCCTTCATTACGCTTAGGTAGTTGTGGTTCGATGTTATCAAAGTAAAAACATGGAAACAGGGAAAGATTTGACGTTTAATACTTAATTCAGCAATTACAATTGGTTTTTAATTTTTTATACAAATATGTCAAGCACATTATTTACGTGAAAATATATAACTTACTCAAAATTAAACGATGTTACCTTGACCAGCGGCTGCCTCAAATACGTTGACGTCATTTAAAATTAAAAAAGAGCAGACGGCACGAAATTACTCTTCAGTTCACACAATAGGTGGCGTTAATAGCTTAAACGTTTCGGGTGAAAGGTTGCAGCACTGACCTTTGGCGACAAATTTACACTGTACACTGACCTTACACCGAAATTTGGTTCAACTTGAAACTCAAACTGAACTGAATTCAAAGGCTTATTTTTGCCGGTTGAACCTCCAATCACTGAGCCAAGGCAAGGAACGTCATCGGTAGACGTAGCCAAATAAAAGGCCAAGGGCAATGGTTTACGGTCCAACCAGCGAGCCAAGGGCAGAAGGAGGAGCTTAACTTTTCTGCAGAATACGGCCGCAGAAGTATTTTAAAGTGTAAAGCCTAGGGTTAGGAACTTAGGATATGTTTCTAGCATGAAACGAAGCAGACTATATCAAATTCCAAAACAGAGCTGGAAATCAGCTTTTTTTATAATCTTTAAGGACGAAAGACGCTATAAATAGTATAGTACACAGACTTACCAAAATTCAACTTAAGCCTTGGCCAAAACGAACGTTGAAAAGTTACTTCAAACGATATTAAAACCTCTATTAACTGTAATTATTTACCTGAATTACTTTTTAGACGAAAATTGGACCTGATAAAAACAATTTTGGTTAAAGTATAGGGCGTTATAGTTCATTAGAAAATCCAAATAAAGGTGTTAAAGCTCGGATGAAATATCAAAAAATTAATTAGCGTTGCCTTACTGTCGTCTGCTATGAAATAAACTTTCTTACTGTCGTCTGCTATGAAATAGGGAATTCGAGGCATAATTAATTAGTTAAATTACAAAAAATAAACTTCATTTATTTTAAAACTAAACAGGTAGGTTTCTCTTTTAGTAAATGCTTGTTAATTTGAAAGTATTCCGAAAACTAACTTCGCTGTAGTTTTTCCGTATCGCCTATGACAATTTCCCTAAAAAACCGGGTAAAGTGTAATGCTTTTTCTATGGGACGCTAACCCTAAAAAGGTGATTTTTTCCTTTGGCATTACAAATGGGTATCAAGTCAAATTCAATTTTAAATATAATATGAAATTGAGTTAGTGACAGAAGGCGCGAGATGGACTCAAACCATTACAGAATCCCAACATCGCATGTAGTGCGGAGTTACAAAGGGGCTTTCGGGTATATGTAGCTGTAAAGTTATCATAAATCTTTTAATTTATAATATGAAATTAAGTTAGTGAATTACATTATAATTTTCTTTTACGGCCTCTCATATTGAAATTTCCACGTTGTGATATATTTTGACAATTGACTTCAGAGAATAAAAATTCTGCCAGATATAATTGAAACAATGAGCACGACAGTCTTGAAACAATGAGCACGACAGTCTTGAAACGACTGGTCCCGCGTTTTCTGCAACGAGGTTAAATGGCTCAGTTTTCAAATATTTAATACTCAAAACTGGAGACGCTTCAAAAATAGGACTATAACCTGGGGCCGTATTCTGCAGAAAAAGTTTGCTCCTCCCCCGGACTTAAGATCGCTGATTGGTCGGTCAGGATCGAACTTAGGGCTTTTCATTGGCGGTGGCGGTTTTGGGGCAAAACTCACTTAGGACTTGTGATAGGTTGAAATTTTCGAGCAGACGACATTGACACGTGTCAAAATAAACACCAAATTCAAAGTAGTAATTTTAGAACTCGGCAAACCGTTCAGCATCATGAATCGGTTAATTGAGCGGTTTTTTGCTTTCTTTTTCCACCGGAACTTAGCAGACTACACTTCGTCGTTGCTAATGGCGGTAATGGCAGGTAATGGACTATATTCTACAGGGCCGGTAGGCCCTTGTAGATATGACATGACACCCTTCCGTAATGTTAAAGGAAAATTCACCGTTTTTAGGGTTAGCGTCCCATAGAAAAAGCATTAAAACTTTTTCGTTTTTTTGAGGAAATTGTCATAGGCCATACGGAAAAAGTATAGCGAAGTTAGTTTTCGGAATACTTCAAAATTAACAAGCATTTGTTAAATGGGAAACTTACCTGTTTCGATTTTTAATTAATGAATTCTAATTTTTGTAATTTAACTAATTAAGATAGTACGTCAAAAAATTACTTTTGGGTCAGAAGTCAGCCTAACCTTATAGCACGCTTAAACCTAATTCTACATTTCGTTCTCGTTGACAACTAGAAGGGCCTAGGTTTGTGGGTGCTAACAAGTTACGTTGACATATTGCAAATGTTGGCTTTCTTGCTGATTTTCCTAATTTCTTAGCAGTGGACGCTAACAAATTACTTTGGTATTTCATCCGAGCTTGAGCACCTTTATATGTATTTTCTAATTAACTGTAGCACCCTTAATAAGAAATACGTCGTTATCAGGTCGAATTTTCGTCTAGAAAAGTAATTCAGGTAAATAATTACAGTTAATAGAAGTTTTTATATCATTTAAAGTAAGCTTTTCGACGTTCTTTACGACCAAGGCTTAAGTTGTATAGACTAATGGCACTCCATGTTATTTCCCCATAGAGCTTAATACAGTCGAAGGCAGAGGGCTGCCATTCCCCTATTTTAGTTACTCTATGTAATTTTAGTCTCATATAGTGTCTTTCCTCTTTAAAGATTATTAAAAAGGCTGATTTCCAGCTCCCATTTGTTTTGGAATCCTGTAGTCTGCTCAATTTTATGCTAGAAACATAGCTTAACCAAGTACCAACCCGCTGGCAATCCCTAAATTACCGCCAACTTGGAATCTGCCGAAAATTGCCGAATCCACAATAGTACTTTTCCGACTATGCGTCGTCTGCTAGAAAACACCCTTTGGCTAGATTGACTTGGCTTTCGACTTAGGCGGTAAAATAGAGTAGTAATTCGGCAAATCAAAAGACTAGGCGGTAAAATCCAAAAAACCATGATTAAAGCTAAATAACGACTTCATTTGAATAGAATAACGCAAGACCATTTAAATGCGCTTAAATATTACAAATCAAAGTAATTAAAACGTTTTCTCTCAACAAAAAAGCCTGCGAATAGTGGCGGTACAGTAGTGTGTTTATTTTCGGCATTTTTCGAAACAAAACAAAATTGAAGCTAATTAACGACTTAAACAAGTTTAAATTAATCTTATAATGCTCTTTCAAAATTTTCGGACATTTAAACATCATTTAAACATCACTTAAAATCCACCAAACCCCTCCATTGTCTAACGCAATGCCATTTAAACACGTTTAAATAATACTAATCAACGTAAATTCGAACGTTTACTCTCATAAAATAACAGCGCGAAAACTATGCGGTAAAATTGTCTCTTCGCTTTTACTATTTTCCAAAGTAAAAAACACTAATTAAAACTTCTATTGGTTCTATCCATCCATTTAACGCAAAAAAATTAAATTTCGGCAATTTCCAAAAAAAGTAACTAACTAACTAATTAAGTAAATTTTTTCCAAATACCAAATCGTTTTGCCTGTTGTACCGAACCACGTAGCAATAAATTAACAACAATGACCATTAAAATAATTTTACAATTAACTTTAATCATTCTCGGCGTATTAATATTCCAATTTAAACATCAATTCAGTAGAGAATTCGCTCAATACCGATTAAGTTTCATCATCGTCTAATGCAAATGCCTTTACACACCTTTAATCATTAATTACCAAAGTTAATTATACTTAAATGACTTCGTTACGATTAATCTCATTCAAATAACCCGCTACAAAAACATGGCTGTCCAAACCAGGCGGTAATTTAGTGTATGTACGCTTTCGGCACTTTACATAAATCACGTCAGTTGCCTACTCTAGAGCCTAGATGGCAACCCTATCGCCGTGAAACAGATCGATAGAAAAATGGCGGTCACTGTCGAAAACTTTACATTAAACGTCCACGACTCAACGTCGTTAAACAGTCATTTTTTTACCGGGTTGTTCCCTTATGGAATTCCCTTCCCAATGATATTATTAATTCGACCTCTGTCAAATCATTTAAACTTAAGCTAAAAACCCACCTCTCAAATATGTAACTGTTCTTAACTCTGATGTATACTTTAATTTTTCAATCTGGCCCATACCTACCAAATATGTCCCTGTTTCCTTGGTACTATTATAGTCAAATTTTAAATATGCCTCAAGGAGCTGCTATGGCCTGCGCCCTAGCTCCACAAAAAACCAGAAAAAGAAAAAAAGAAAAGTCCTAACCAGGCGGTAAATTAGTGTATGGACACTTTCGGCACTTTACAAAAATCACGTCAGTTGCCTACTCTACAGCCTAGATGGCAACCCTATCGCCGTGAAACAGATCGATAGAAAAATGGCTGTCCTAACCAGGCGGTAAATTAGTGTATGGACATTTTCGGCACTTTACAAAAATCACGTCAGTTGCCTACTCTAGAGCCTAGATGGCAACCCTATCGCCGTGAAACAGATCGATAGAAAAATGGCTGTCCTAACCAGGCGGTAAATTAGTGTATGGAAACTTTCGGCAATTTCCAGAAAAATCCTATTTAAAAGTAACAAACTAATTAAGTAAATTGTTTTCAAATACCAAATCGTTTTGATAGTTGTACCGAACCACGTAGCGCATAAATTGACAACAATGACCATTAAAATAATTTTACAATTAACTTTAATCATTCTCGGCGTATTAATATTCTAATTTAAACATCAATTCAGTAGAGAATTCGCTTAATACCGATTAAGTTCCATAATCATTGTCGCCTGTACACACCATTGAACGTTAATTACCAAAGTTAATTATACTTAAATGACTTCGTTACGATTTATCTCATTCATTTAAGCTAGTTATCTTTCACACTCTATCTAAAAATAGCGACCCCCCCTCACGCCAACCCAACAAACTGGTCTTTACTCTTTAAGAAAATATTTTCCGATAGAGTAATGCCAGTACTACGTTTGCCAACGTCAGACCCTTCTATCTCTTAGCTCAGCCTCAGTGTCATCCCCCTACTGAGCGTGTACAGTATCTCCATGGATGAAGAATGCGCGTGAGGAAATTTGTTTAACTCTACAGGATCGGCAAATCCCTATCTCGAACGACAGCTTATTCTGTATATAGGCCTACTCTGTTACAACATCGGTTGTCAGCACGCGCAAAGCTAGGTCTCTATGTAACCTAGCTTTGTACGTGCTGTCAAAACTCGTGGATATTAAAATCCTGAAGATCCTGAAGTTTTTTTGGTCTCTTGACAGCACGTACAAGGCTACGTTACATAGAGACCTTGCTTTGCGCGTGCTGACAACCGATGTTGTAACAGAGTATATACAGTATAAACTGTCGTAAGAGATAGGGAGTTGCCGATCCTATAGCGTGAAAACAAATTTCCTCACGCGCATTCTTCATCCATGGTATCTCCTCATACAAGAGCGCTCTGGTTTGATGTTTTCTTAGAAACAGGCGATCTCTTCGGTGTAAAATTTTGTATAGGTCTTTTAAATAGTGATAAGAATCTAAGAATACATACCTCGATACATACACTCAGTGAACTTAAAAGAGATTTTTGCAGTGCCCATCTCGGTTTTTCCCTGCTTATTTTACCAGAGAACACTTCATCCGAGCCCGCTTTGTCGCCGAATATAATGTCGAATTTGTGATTTCCGGTTTCGACAAAACTGTTATATTAATCTTAATTAAATTTAAAAGATCCTCTTGACCAAATTTTTTTAGGTGACATATATTTAATTTTTTGAAGGTTACATATATATTTTTTAGGTTAAGTGTTAATATTTTTTAGGTTAAATGTTAATATTTTTTAGGTTAAATGTTAATATTTTTTAGGTTAAATGTTAATATTTTTTAGGTTTAATGTTAATATTTTTTAGGTTTAATGTTAATATTTTTTAGGTTAAATGTTAATATTTTTTAAGGATTTAAGAAATTTTTTAAGAAAAAAAAGAAAGAAAGAAACATTTTTAGTAAGGACGGCCCCTTCTTCCATAAGGTCTTCGCCATTGACCGTAATAACCTCTCCAATATGGGTCCGGCTGAAATCCACGGCCGCGGCTTCTATTGGGTCCGGCCAACCGTTTCTGTCCCATATGAACCGTCTGTTCAAATAGTTAATTTAAAAATTATATTCCACTAATTGCAAGGAGTTAGTTTTTATGCGTGAGATTATCCTCCTTTGATCATCCGAAATAATAATGCTTGTCTGACCATTTCATTCTCCCGTCAAAATGAATTAAACGCGATTATAGATTTCGAGACGAACTTACTTCTTCTGTTCCTTCTATTTTTTCGATAACTTCAAGGCTTTTTATGGCCTTTTCATGTTCAGCCAATAGCTGCGGACCGAACAGATTAGAGTTTCTTTCCAGGTCGCACTTTCCCATCAATTCTTTGGTCTTTGGAAAGAATACGTATACATTTTACCGACGACGCTCTTCGAGCACTTTCATGTGCTCGAAGACGAGACTTTTTGTTGCATCTAATGCTGACTTAATTTCGGCCTATATAACGTCAAAAAAATTACGCAGTTTCAGAAGCTGATCGAAAAGATGTAAAGCCCTACAGATTCGAGTGATATGCTCGGCCATACAGGTTGGTCGAATGCAGGGGGAAACCTGAAGCTCACCATTATGGCTGCCAAACCAAAGTAAGAGCTTGGAGGGTTTAACGCCATATCGGAATTGAGGGAAGTTGGGAACATAGTTGAATGTCATATGTATAAATATTCCGACTAAAAACGAAGACGTTTCGCTGTCGCACTTTTTATTATTTATTTGAAGGGATAGTTACAGCGGATTCTGAAAGGGACTTGTGCCTCAGAACAAAACACAGACCATGTGCATCGCTTTCATTGAATAAATTGCGACTTTAGCCTGAATTAAATGACTAGGAGAAAATCCACTGCTGAGTAATAGCCCGTTTAAATACTCTTCTTTATTTTAACTCTCAATTACGTGTTCTTCCTCAATCAATATCACGAGCCACTCGGTTTGAAATACCATGACGTCAATAGTGACGGTTTCTACACATCCTCCCTTTAATTCAAGCACTAAGACCCAGAAAATGTCCTCTTAAAGATTCCAAGTATAAGTTTGCATTCCAGCCCCTGGTAATAACCATATTGTTCCAAATTTGACTGCCAGCCGAAATGTTTTTTTTTTATTATTATTATTATTTATGGTCCAAAGTGAAGATTGATGTTATTTTAATAGAAAGTTTAAGAAATTGGCCGAAAAGCGTTTACATAAACGTTGAGCGCCCTAAACGTAAGATCTTTGAAATACGGCATGAGAAAAATCATCCGTTCTTTTAAATTTTAATATTTTAATTAATACAAACTTAACGAATTTGAAGTGCGAAAGCAGTGAAGCGCCTAGGGAACTACAAGTTTTCATACAAATTTCTCGGTCAATACGTACAAAAACGTGTTGTAGCTTTTACAGTAGATAAGACCAATGAAATAATAAACAATGCGTTCGCGTATTTAAGTCGTTTTCTTATGGTGTAATTCATAAACGTCGGACGAAACGCAACGTACAGGTGCTTTTTGCGCACGACGCCCTGCCTTTGCCTGTACAAAATAGCGTTGCGTCCAACGTTTATGAATTACACCTTTTAATCTCTCTTAATGCTTAAACTCAGTACGATCACTTCCGCGATTAATGCACAGAAAAAATCCTGTCCTCTATAGGGTCTTTGCGCGTGACGTCAAGTTACCTACCCCCTTTCCTCTCCCCTTGCCGGCTGCCCGCTCTGGCCACGTTAGGACGCCATGTTGACATCCCCTGAAAACCGGTTTTCGCCCCCTATTTCTTCTCCCTTTTTACTCTCGCGGAAACACCCTATAGAGTAGTGTCGGTAGAGAGGGGAGTAGACTGTTTATCCCTCCCTCTAGGCGCGCTTTTGTAAGAGGGGATACTGTACGCGCCTGGTAGGGGGGATGACACTTAGCTAAGAGATTGAAGGGTATGACGTTTGCATACGTAGAACTCACATTACTCTCTTAGCTCAGTGTCATCCCCCCTACCAGGCGCGTACAGTATCCCCTCTTACAAAAGCGCGCCTAGAGGGAGGGATACACAGTCTACTCCCCCCTCTACCGACACTACTCTATGGTATGACGTTTGCATAGTAGAACTGACATTACTCGTGACGTCACAAATTGTTAAAATTATTTATATAAAAATGATTCCACATGTTTCGTCATGTTTAGTTAATGCATAATATAAAATCCCATATGAAAGAAAGTAGTGACCACCAATATATGCCTGTACGCGTATGGGGTATGCGTATGCTAAATCTCTCTAATTTCTTAAATTTTAAAATAAAAATAGTTGTAAATCATTACCATATCTTGTAATTTAGTTGTCTCATTAAGAGTACTTAGTACCCCGCACAGCACCGTCTCCGTCTGGAAATAGATCGCCTCTTTTTGCTTCAATTCTTCCGTACATCTTGTCGACCGTTTAATAAATTCGTCTATGCTGGGCACAATGGCACATTCCTCGAAATTTACCTGTTTATATAAAATTACAACTGCTAGATTATCCGAATAATCATAGAACCATAAAAAATAGAGTGACATTGAATAATAGCTCCTCGACCTTATGCTTAAATCGGAAAGTGCAGCTATTCTTCAATATAGCGGAAAAGCGAAAGGGAGCTGTAAGACTGTTTGAGCCCTAGCTCGTCAGGAAAATTTAATTTCAATTATACGGTGCTGTCAGAAGTCTCAGTGTGACGTCACCCATGCTATCAGCCCATTATAGAACTATCTCACAAGACTTAGTCGTCACCCATGCTATTTGTTCATAGAACCTAAGCCAAATCCAACCCCGTGACGTTTTACCTAGGCACTGACGTCACAACTGAGATATCTCTATTAAGATAAAACTTTAACAGTCATAGCCGCCCATTACCAATTTTTTTTTGGCGTTTAATGCCAAAAAAAAGTAATTGGTATTATGGGTCTAAACATCCAAAATTATAGGATATTAATAGGTCCAAAAATGATTAATTTATAAGTTCAAACTTATGTTAGTTTTATAAGTTTCAAATTTTTACTGAAAGTATATGCCTCGGGGTTTTTAACCAACGTATTAAAAATAGAGATATTTATAGGTTAAATTTAGAAATTATAGGTTTGCATAGGACCATCTCGGAATTTTAGGTATTTATTGGTATCTCCCTTAGATAAGACTTAATACTGCCTTTAATGTATAAGGGAGGTTTATGCTAAGGTCTTCCGATAGATAACTCACCAGTTGGCTCATGTTGTTCTATTGTTTTTCTTTGTTTGTCTTTGTTTTTGTTGCTGCGTCACGAAATAACAACGTCTGTGTTTGTTTCAACTTGAAGAGCGAATGAGCAATAGCAGTCCCGGATCGTGCGCAACTTTGACGTCGTAGTTTTGTCACGTTCAGATCACGTGATACGATTTTAGCGTAACCATGAGAACAAGACTCATGCCTAGGGGAGTGCAGACTATTCGTTACTATTTGGTCGGACCAAATAATTTAGGATAGTTTTATATAAATTGAAATTTGGTGGGATAGTTTTATATAAATTGAAATTTGGTGGGATAGTTTTATATAAATTGAAATTTGGTGGGATAGTTTTATATAAATTGAAATTTGGTAGGATAGTTTTATATAAATTGAAATTTGGTAGGATAGTTTTATATAAATTGAAATTTGGTAGAATTTGTAAACTTAACAATATTTGGTCGAATTATTTCGTCATTTTCCTATTCCGACCCGAGAGATAACACCCAAAAATAGTGGTATTTGGTATTCGACGAATACCTTAAAAAGTAATATTCGCACAGCCCTACAAATTTAATGGCCGGCCCAAGCGGTTTCATGATAATATAGACTAAAAATTATTTAAGCTTCACTGCGAGGTAAGTGGCTCTATTTTAATGTTCGGTCCCTCTGGAAGCCAATATTTAAGTTAAGTAAACTTAAGGTACTAGATAATTCAGCCCCAGTATCTGGCCAGGATGGCTGCACTTTCCTCAAAACAATACATCCCATCATAAGTTTATAAGATATTTTCAATATGTGTGCCACTTGCTATATTTTGTAGTGCTACTGCTTTAATGAAATCCAGGTCGAGAACGACGCTAGAATTGACTATACACAGATTTGTAGTAAGTCTCGATATTTAGTCCCCCCCCCTGGGTTACTAGTGGATATATAATCTCCTATATTTTGAAAAAATAATACTATTGGATACATAATCGCGTATTTGATGAAAAGTTTACAAAGCCACTTGGCTTAGAATTGGATTAATCGCCTATTTGGTGAAATGATTACAATGCCACTTGGCTTAGAATTGGATTAATGGTTTATTTTGTGAAAGTATTACACTGTTACTTGGCTTAGAATTGGATTAATCGCCTCTTTGGTGAAAAGATTACAATGACAGTTGGCTTAGAATTGAATTAATCGTTTATATGGTGAAACGATTACACTGGTACTAGGCATAGAATTGGATTAATCGCCTATTTGGTGAAATGATTACAATGCCACTTGGCTTAGAACTGGATTAATCGCCTATTTGGTGAAAAGATTACAATGACACTTGGCTTAGAATTGAATTAATCGTTTATATGGTGAAACGATTACACTACTGGTACTAGGCATCGAATTGGATAAATCGCCTATTTGTTGAAAATGTTTCCAAGCCAGTTGGCTTAGAATTGGATTTATCTTCTATTTGGTGAAAATATTACAGGGGCATTTGACATATTGTATTAAGAATTTCCTATTTGGTAATAATCGATACATTTCAAGGCCATTTTCCCTTAGTTTTTGATAAACCCGGGCCTGTTAGAAAAATTTACAATGAAACATGTCAAATACCCCAGTCTACCTGATTCAAAATATTGATATTAAGCTAGATTTTAATATAGGCCTAATTTGAAGTAAAGGAAAGGGCACATTTTTCTTGATATTTAAAATATATAACTAATAAAAAAAATGAAAACCGCCGGAGAAAGTGAAAGATCCCTTTTTCAGGGAGACGAGAACGATAAAGAGAAAAATCGTACAAACTCTCAAACACTTTCTTCATTTGAAACAAATACGTCTAAGATAAAAAAGACTATACCACAAATATGAAACAAATTCACGAACCTTCATTATCTAGGCCACTTACAAAGTTAAGCCGAAAATACGTTAGACCCTTGATAATGAAAAAACATAACGCAGAGAGTAACTTGACTTCAGCCTGTGTATCATCATACGCAGCACTAAACTGTAAAGCCACAAGACCGCTTACAAAGTTAAGTCGTAAATATATAAAACCAGATATTCCCATTCCTTTAAAAATATCCAGTTGCTTTTGTGGTGGAATAGGAGTTGGGCCTATGTTTGACTGCGCCAAATGCAGTCAAACATTTCATGTACAATGTATGTCTGTAATAAAAGATCAAACGGAATGCCTGCTATGTCAAAACATATTACGGAGAGGAATAGTCAATGTAAATGGTAAAAACTGCTGGCTCTCGGCTTCCACTCAAGCTCTAGTTGAGGTTGGTTTACTTTCATTCACCAGTACATCATGTAATCCGTTTAATAAATTTGTGGAAAATGTAATTAAAAATTTTGTAATAAAAGAAGGGGAAGTCTTGGAAGTTTTGCATTGGATTTATTGCAAAAATAGAGCTCTCCGAAGCGACATGCAAAATGACCCAGTAGAATTTTTTACGACCATCGTTCAAGACAACATACCTAAAAGCACTGTCCAAGAAATAGTCTTAAGGCAGTTTTGCCAAAAATGTAAATCTGAGACAGTTAGTGAACAGCATTGTTTTCCTCGCGGGTTCATAGTTAACTTAGATGGTAGTAGCAAAAGGCTATCGGAAAGACTTGAAGGTCAAGTTAATGGAATAACAACTACTGAAAGAAGTCAGAAATGCTTTGGCCTGACCTTGACGAAAGTCAGATTTGGAAATTCCAAAGTGCTTATCGCGTATTGTCCAAGGAATACTGGGCTAGATAACATGAGCTATGAATCATGTAATTTAGACCATGAAATTATACTTTCTCAAAAACACTACAAATTGAGAAGTGTGGTTGTCAGATTAGGTCTAAAAATTGAGTCAATGTATTCTCATTATGTCACTTACGTTCGAAAACCAAATTTTTGGATTCAGTATGACGATGATGTCGTGACCATAACCAAAAACGATTCGAATCAGATTGAGAAAAATTGGACTCTAGCATTCTACGAAGACGCCGAATATTTAGACCAGAAATCGAACATCCGAACATAGAGAAAAGCCAAGTTTTTTAAACAGAAAATTGACTAATTATAACTTCTAAAACTGACACAGTCCAAAATACTAGCTTCAATTCTACATGAATTATTTGTCTAAATTTAAGAAAATCCAAGATTTCACAACCTTATACGACTATCCCTTGATTCATACCGCTAGTATTACCTTGTGGTTATATTAGGGTTGCATCAGATTTCTACTTAAAAATTCTTTGACTTTTGCATTTTTCCCCTAGTTGAAAGTTCAAATTTGCGAGGTTTTCGCTACTTTTTTAGTTTTACTACTAATATTTATATTTTAAGTTTCAGTTATAAATTAATAATAAGAGATAAAATTTTGATCGGTTGCCTAGGGAATTTTATGTCAGCATTGGTTTAAAAATAAAGGGAACATGACTCGGGGAAATACATCTTGGAAACAGTGTTCAATCAAATTAGCAAACGTAAAAAATAGTAATGATCGCCTCGTATGAAGTTTAACATAATTCTTAAATTTAACGGTTAATTCACTTTAATATTGGCTGGTTAACTCCTGAAGATTTCAATAGTTTTTGCACTCACGGATATACGCTTATAGAGTAATTTCGGTTGAGAGGGGAAGTTACCTGTGCATCCCCTACGTTAGGGGCAACTTTGTACTAGAGAATTCTATTTGCCCCCGGAAGGGAAGGGAAGGGAAGGGGGCATATCACTAAGGTAAGAGATAGAGGGTTATGACGTTGCCCTATATCGGAAAGAAATTACTCTATTGGTTCTTTTGAAAGTGGAATGACGTTTTGGTGGTACGGGAGTCGAGACACCATCGGCGTAAGCCCAGTCCTCGAGTATAGATTCGGCCGGAGTTAGATTTTACGTTTCTGGATCAGTTTACCCAAGAAGGTACATCGTTAATCTGAATTTTAGCGTCATCCTGAGGACAGAGATGGGGTGTCCGAAAGTCCGAGCCCTAGAGCGTTCGGGATCCAAGAGATCTAAGCTGGTGTCCATTGTTTGAGCCCAGGCTTTTCTACTGGGACCTCAACGTTTCCGTTAGAACGTCCGACGGCGATTGGTTTAGGTTTTTCACTTCCATCAGAAAGTCCGGCGGTGACTCGTTGGAGATTTAACCAAAAACCCGAATATGCAGCTCTGCGAACTTTGACCAGTTATCTTAGGCCGTCCGACTTTGCAGGTGCAAAGTTTTTTTCGTAACGCGAACTTGACGGTGCTCGTGATGAACAATGGGGTTAACCAAGGGGGGAGGGGGTTGTAACCTGTAACCAGGCAAAAGCCAAAAGGGAAAGTTTTTATAGATAAAAATAATATTATAGACAAGATTTTACCGTCCCTATCCTTTGCAAGCAATTTTAAAAGGTTTAATTTAAATTTAGTTTTAAATTCGTCAAACCTTTCTAAATAGGAAATTTTTAGGAATTAAAGAAACAACTTGATCCAGATAGAAGTCCTTTCTAGTCTATTTTCAAGTTTGCAACGAACGGGGTTTGCTGTATAAAAACTAAATTCCAATTTTAAGGAATGTATCTGTTCAGCTTTGGTTTCACTTTGAGAGATTAGCAAGTATGAAACTAAGGCGTAGGGATTCTATTCTAGAGGTCGAAAGTAGGATTCAAAAATTGTCATGTTTAAAATCTTTTACTTTTTTAAAGGGTTAAGTCATTTAATGTTTTCCTATCGGCCCCTGTAAAGGTGATACCCACAATACACGGGTGTATCATAATTTTAAAAAATTCGTATAATGCTTAATTATTGACCAATTTTGTCGTGCTTGGGCTTATTTAGCACCGCAAATTACGACCTATATGCATATATCGTGAAATGCTAAGAGATAGCTTGAAAGGACAATAACGCTGCCAAATATTAAAACCACGATTTTTCATATCAAACTTTTCTATAATAAAATTTTTATACTCGTTTTCACTTTTCAGTCGGAATTGAGGAAAGAAGTGTCCCTGAACTACGACACGAGTGTAGCAGTATAAGTATAGTAAAATTACGCAACTCAAATAAAATTACATGATTTTTATGACAAATTGATAATTGGAATCCATTCACTTTTTACACTTATTTTCTAAATCCCTCGCCTTTTATAGCCATTTTCAAGTTCCCTGAGTTTTCAATAAGAAAGCTACAGACGCTAATCTCTAGTTTGATCCTTTAACCATATTTTCGTGTTTACCCTTTTTGAATTTCCATGTTGATCACTTGGTGTAATGCGGAAATATTTACCTGTATCAGTTTTAAACATCAACATAGTTCAAGGCCGTTTTGATTCTAATTTTTTAAATGTTGGCTATTTTAATCATTAAATTAAAATACAAATTGAATCAAAAATGAGAGAAAGAATTTGTCTTTATTTTAATAAGTTACATGAATATCTACGCAAACCGCTCGTGAAATCAGCTGTACAATGTTTAGCCACATCGTATATACGATGGGCTATTAGTTTGACCTGGTGTGTAGAAGAAGAAGAAGATGATGATGATGATGTTTCGTTCGCTATTTTTAAATAGTACTTCGAAAAATAACTTCTATGTGGCGCTGGCTCCATATTTTTTTTCATGTGAACGATTTTTAAATTCATAATATTTATTTTCTTCTCCACAGAGAAAGAGAGAGAGTTTTTGTTTTTAAAAGGAGATCATTTAATGTGTCAGTATGACAATATGATGATGATAATTACAATGTATTACTAAAATATTACAAAATTACAAATCAAAATAACCAATTTAAATTAAGAAATTAAAACTAAGGGGTTGGCTGTTTTTTTTTTAAAAAAATAAACAAAAGAAAAGGGGTAAAATAGTTGCTAGGGGGGAAGGGTACTGGCAAATCGAAAAATCCCACGTGAGATTCCATGAATTTTTAGAAATTCAGGATCGTCACTCCCAGAGCGTAGAGCAGAAACTGGCTATGGTGAGGCGACGATGCCTGGAAACAAGGCGTTCAACAATATTATTAAAATCCACGGGGTTCAGGGTATTGTGCGGGATGGAGCTATAAAACTCGTAAAAAACGCGTTTTAGTAAAAGAAAGGCAAGGTTGCAAAAGTCGTGATTCTTGCCTAAGGGAAGGAACCAGATATCAGCATCATCATGAGCGTGATGTCGCACCTCGTGAACCCACAAAAGAACGCGAGAGGAGACTGTCTCATAATGCGGGCAAGTGAGATACATGTGATCTAATGACCCAACACATGGACAGAACGGGCATGAGGGCGTGGCGTAATCAGTATGGACATGGTGCATACGCGAAGGGAAAGGTAGACTACCATGCATTAGGCGCCATTGAAGGGAGTTCTCCATTCGAGTCGTAAATTTCGAACGGCGTGACGGTTGCCATACACCAAAGATGTTAAAACGAGGTAAGCGTGGCACCAAAGGAAGTGCGGCAAACGGTGTAGGGGGGCAATATTATGGTGAACCATAGATTGGTAGATTGTCTTGGTGACTGTGATTTCTACTAGCGGGACAACATTTCGGCTCAAGCGTAGGTCAGGTTTCAAATTAAATACTGGGTCACTAGAGCCCCCAAAAATGTGTCCATGAACAATTCCATACTCATTAAATATATGAGGTAATGATAGAGGGAGAGAAAGAGAGAGAGAAATGGGATGGATGTAAAAGCGGAATTCTAGAAGCGCGCTTTGGAATTTTTTTGGTTTCATCTTAGCTACAAGGATCGATCGATGGAACTAATAGTTTTACCTGAGTAGTAGTAGTAGTAGTAGTAGTAGTAGTAGTATAATTAGTAATTTAGTAACGGGCGTTCGCGATATTTGATTCTCTTTGCCAAGCAACCATTGAAAAATTATTCCCTCTGACCGGTATATAGGGACTTGGCAATTTGGGCTTATAGTACAGGAAAAATAGGTTTTAACCCGCAACAAATTGAAACAAAGCTGAAAATTTCAGATCTTATAGATTTTTGGGCGCTCTTTAACGTGGTGTGGTCTCCCACACTCTCCCATTGGAGGAATTTCCGCCATATTGGAAAATGGCGGACAAAATCGAGAAAACGTTTAATAACTCCGGTTCTACTTACCCGATTAACACGTAGTTAGGCTTAAATTGTAGATCACCTTCCAACACATAATTCACCTCTTAAGATAGTTTGTCCTACAACTAACCGGAAGTTCACAATCTGACCCTGAAGATTAGCCTCATATAAAAAATGGGGATTTAAAGCATTTATGGTTTCTATTTTCAGAATACGTTTCCAAAATTAAACATATAGTTCCTATTACTGACAAATTTTGTTTCTTTTCTGACAAGAGCTATAATGTATAGTACGGGAGAGGGTGAAACAGCCTTTGTACCATCATAAAACTTAATGTTTTAATATATACCATTGTTCGCCCACACTTGTCAATACGGCTAAAGTTGAGTTAAAGCGTGTGAAACAAAGTTGACATAACCAATTGTATACTTTAAATGAAGATTATGGAATTGAGCTTTTGAATTAGCTTCTCTTCCACCAACAAGTGCGGCAGCAAAGCAGCATTCAAGTAGTTTATCCCAAAGTTCAAACGTGGCTTGGATGCAGCCTAAATGCTAGAGAATGGGGTTGGAGACAAGTAGGATCTGAACTGAAACCAATCGTTACCACTGCACAACCTGCTCCAGCTGAGCTTCTGCAGATGATCCCTTGTAAATGCAAGGAAGTCTGTGACTTAAAATGTGAAAACTGGTCCAGTCTGTTCTTCAATTTGTAGACAATGCTAGGGAGTATCTTGTTCAAATGAACATAGAGATTTTGTGGCTCAACCTCAAGTAGAGGACTATGATTAATCTTAAGCTTAACCAATATTGATAAATATACTAATATACAAGTTGGTAAACCAAAATAAACCTCTCCGATACGAGACGCAATTAAGATGTTATTCTTAAATAATTAAGAAAATGTAACTGATATTAATTACTTTAGTCGTTAGTAGTTTAACGTAATTCTACTGAAGTCGTTTTAAGAAACTTAATTCCTAAAATAATTTTAAACATATAGCTATTATTGACGTTTGAATTCTAGCGTATGCCTCTTTAACAATTTTTCGAAATTTAGGGTATATAAGGCGATTGATTCACAATAAATGATAAGAAATCCGCAATTGCATGAACCTTTGGTTGAAGCCCTACAATTGGGAGGCTAGACGTTTCACGTAACCCTAGCCGATCGCCACGCACTTCTTGATCCTAACGTTGGGAGTAGAAGCCAAAAATTACTGCGAACACGTTTGCTCCGATTTGCCAACTGCGGACGCGGTGACCGACACACAGACAGACAGACACCCCCCCCCGCACACAAGTCCAGTATAATACCTCTCCGTGACGTCATCGTCACTTAAAGAGGTAAAAATATAATGGGAATAATATATTTTAGGTTTAAAACCCCCGTTGCATTTATTTCGCTTCAAACCGTTTCGAAATACTCAAAAATTAGATTTGCCTTACCTTCCGGGCTGGATTGTGAACTTCCGGTTAGTTGTAAACCAACATATCTTTAGGATGAATTATGTGTTGGAAAGTAATCTACAATTGAAGCCTAATAACTTGTTAATCGGGTTAGTAGAACCAGAGTTATTAAACTTTTTCTCGATTTTGGAAATGTATTCTGAATATAGAAACCATAAAATGCTTTAAATTCCCATTTTTATCTGAGGCTAATCTTCAGAGTCAGATTGTGAACTTCCGGTTAGTTGTAGGACAAAATATCTTAAGAAGTGAATTATGTGTATTAAGATGATCTACAATTAAAGCCTAATTACGTGTTAATCGGTTAAGTAGAACCGGAGTTATTAAACGTTTTCTGGATTTTGTCCGCCATTTTCCAATATGGCGGAAATTCCTCCAATGGGAGAGTGTGGGAGACCACACCACGTTAAAGAGCGCCCAAAAATCTATAAGATCTGAAATTTTCAGCTTTGTTTCAATTTGTTGCGGGTTCCCTCTATTTTTGGGCTAAAATTACTGTACTATTAACTCCGCCCCCCGCGCCATTATGGTATATTTTTTGAAAAGAATGAAAGCTATATATATTTTAAGCACTAGTGGAAGGTAGCCTGACGTTGCATGACGTAGTACTGCCAAGTCCCTATTAGGGGATATTTCACTAGAAGTATATTTATTGTAGTAGGGATAGCGAGAGTACGTAAACGATGTGGCTTAATTATGGGCTAGACCATCTTCTTTATACTAGTGGTTTCCTACTGATACTCGATACGCAAATAAAAGATAATATTTTGATAATAGCCTAGTGCAATTTAGAAATATAAGTCTAAAATATAACGACATAAAACACTAATAATTTCCCAATAAGCACAAAACGAATAAACCAATTGAACGTGTTTAAAAAAATTGATTTGCACCTCTCTCAATGACGTGAAATTAGAAGAATAATAATAATAAAGCTTTATTTCTTGGATATTCCTGTTCAGGCTAAAGTGTGGTTTACGGGGGAGTCCAGTGTTAACTTCCAAAAGGTTTTCCATATATAATCAACATCAATTTATGAGCTAAGTTTCGTTTTAAATTACAGTTTTCTTATTGAATATTTAAAAAATATTGTAGCCTTGTTTTTAACTTAATTGGACCCTTTTGTAAATAAGCGAAACTTCCTTAAAAGGACATCACGAATAAATCTTTTTACTATAATTATTTAACATGACTTAATTTAGTGTAATTTAATAGTGTATGATTTAGAAAAGTATTTTTGTATGTTATCATGCACTAAGTAAAATCCTGTTCAATTATTATTATTTTACTTAATAGAAGAGCTATCTACATAACTTGGAAATATCTACGAATGATTTTAAAAGTTCAAATTTAACAGATTTATTGGTCTTTATAGAACCCGGTTTCGCCTTATCTGAGGCTCATCAGTACTGGGCAGGATTATCTTGCTACAAGAGCTTATGGTTCACTCACTTTTTGGTTAGCACTTAAAAATGGACACAATGAGCGCGAGTGTGCTAACTCAGGTGATATGTCCATAGTATAAACTATTAAACAAACCTAGAAAAAGTAGAGCTTCTATCCGTGAGAAGCTCTGCTTATACTAAAAGGCAATAGGTGTAAATTAAAAGCAGGAATCAACACCACCCCTTGGCGTTATTATTACTTCTTTTATTCCATCCCTATTGCCTCTAGTTCAGTGAACCTAACGTAGTGACTCTGAGCAAGAATATCCACCAGCAGACCGGTTTCATTATACCAGATCTAGAAACTCATTTTTTTTTCTGCTTTATATATATATTAAATTTTTTTGGTCGGATTTTTTGAATTTTTTGTATTTTGTAGCTAAGTAACTTACTTTATTTGTGTTTTGCGCGGAGATTCTGACAGCCCTAAATCCAAAGGGCCTCCTGTGGCTACCAATTATCGTATAATTTCATATGAAATTAAAAAAGAACACAAACGGTGAATATTACAACGTATTACATAGTGGAAGCAGTTTTTCGGCACTTATGGCAAACATAGTATGTTTGGTAACTTTCAAATTTTACACCTTCGCAAGTGTAATGGTACCACCCACGGCAAACAGTGCAATGTACCTGCCTATCTTTTCTTGTTTTTTTACAGCTTTTTGTGCCTTTGTTACAAATTGTGTAGTTTACCCTTGTATTTTCAAACCAGCCGCTAACTTTAGTTTCGGTTCCTTTAAGTTTTGGATGAATCTTAATTTCGTATAATATTTTAGTTTCATTGAATGAAAACTCTGGCATTTTGAGGTGTTTTCGAAATTTCATTCCATCTTTGTAAATATGCTTGTTGTTATGACTTTAAGAAAGAGCATACAACCATTTTCTACCGTCACAACTTCCAACTTGAACAGCGTCTGATTTTTGAGCAGTGAGAATGGCATAAAGGTAAAAGCGAGCATATAAGCCGCAATCAAAGTTATTTGGTTGCAAAGCGCAATCATTACTTTTGAAAAAACGCCATTTCCTAGGATAGAAGTTGATCTTAGCTACACTGTGAGCCATCCACGAAATTGCTAGCAGAGTTCTATAATGAGATGTAGCAATTTCAAAAGATTCTCTTTTAGGATCCAAAACATAAATGCTTTTTTCCTTGAAATGGATAACACCCAAAATACAATGTACTCTTTCTACTCCTGGTTGATCGACCATGGTGACGACAATCATATCTTTGTTTGCAGCTTCATGTAAGTGCAAAAACGCCATAACGCGCTGTAGTAAATCATTGTTTTTGTTCGAGTTGAACATTACTAGGCCTATGTATGCATTTTCATACATATGAGTTGGCAATGGTAAAACAAAATTTTCCATGTTGGGCTCGTAGGTTTGCTTTGTCGATTTTACTAACACTTCTGCAGTTTTATTTAAAAGGTGCGTGCAAATGAACTTTCCGCTTTGAAGAGTTGCATGATTTGGATCTTTTTCAAAAAGAGTTTCATCAATTGTGTCAAAAGGAAATGTCTCTAATTTGTAGTTCCATTTCCTAAGGATGCCTTCAATGATTTCATCGTTTTTACTTGGAAATCCACAACCCAAGGTCGAGGTGTCGTGCTGCGAAGTACTTTCACTTTGCACTACTTCCATAACAGACTCCACTATTTTATCGTTTCCATTAGGCAGTCCAATTTTGGAGGGTGATGTATTGCCCTGTTGTGAAACTTTGATGTCCTGAATGGATTGAAAACACTCATGCGTTTCATTTTTTTCATTTGACTTATAAATATCGTCAATTTTGCGTATTTCAGAGGAAATTTCAGCGTTATTGAACTTGTGAGGTATATTTTCTGAAACCGATTTTGTAAGATGGGCATAGGTATGGTCTTGGTTAGGCAAATGAGGACTCTGGGCATTATCCAAAAATCAACCCTTCATTTGGTTTTGGGTGTCTTTACTTGAAATTTTAACAACCGCCTTATTAATCCTGTTTTCAATAGCCTTAATTATTTCTGGTTTAAAGCAATTCCCGTCTGCCATATTTTCATCTTTGTCTTTTTCGGATGACCCGTTCAAAATGCTATACAACCATTTTCGACCATCTTCACTTTGAATGGTTTTTGCCTCTTCTCCCTTAAGAAAATAGTACAATGCCAATTGAGTATATAATCCGCAGTCATAATGATTTGTTTGCTTAAGGCAATCCTGTGAAATAATAAAGTGCCAATCTGTCAAGCAAACACTTGGATCACAACAATACCCCAGGCTATACGATCCAATCAACATCAATGTTTGGAAAGGCTTTAACAATTCATTAATGGATGTATTCATCGAATCTAAAATATGAATTTCTTTTTGTTCCAAAAATATTAATCCCAACATCCAATGATCGTCTCGACTGGGATTTCTGGGAATCAAAACGGCTAAAACGGATTTTTTACAAGCTTCTCCTCCAATGAGAAATTGAAGAAGGTACTGTAGACTAAGCGTATCATTTCTGTAAAAAGCCCTAATATAATGATCGCTGCTAACGGCTAGTACGAGATCTTTCATATCCAATCTGTTGACAAGTGTTGACATACAATCATTTAAAACGTAGTTTGATATATATTCACCAGGTAACAAAGTCTCGTATTTCGGAATTTTACAAATTTCTGGCAAATTAATTTTCTTGTAAACAATTTCGTCTATGTCCCAAAAGCCAGCTTTTTTTGATGAAATGAAATCAAATTCATCTATCAAATTTCCATTGCATTTGTTAATCCGATGAACAATAAATTCCTCACTGTTTCGTAAAGAAGAGTTGTTTGAAGTTACGTGTTTAACACCAGAGATGTCACATCCCGAATGAGAGTAATCATCTTTCCTCTGATTTAATTCATCAAAATAAAGCTTGCGGCTTGACGCTTTCATTGAAGATTTCGAATCTGATATTTCGCTGGGAGAGAATGACAAATCTTTTTCCGCTTCTTCAATACAGGGAGTTGACAAAATTTATGTAAACGGGGTATCCAAGTCCATTTTAATGGATTGGGTGGAGTCAACAAACGATTGAGATATACATGTTGCTTTTCTTCTTTTTGATTTGCTTAGATCACTAAGCTGAAAGATTCTATTTTGTTTTAAAATTGTTTGCGGATTTTTTTCTGAAAACATGTGCGCTGCTAAAATGTGAAAACAAATTTTTTTCTTTCTGGACGCGCAACTGCATGGCTGTTCAACATCATTCAGATTTACAAAATTAATTCTTTCCAGTTCGTAAGGGTCTCTAACATAATAGACGTCAGAACTTGGGCACCAATGAATCAGACCCTTCTCACAGCACAATTTTCCCATGGTTTTCAGAGAAGCTGGGACTCTGGGTCTCTTTAGTGCCTTTGGTTTATCTAAGGGATACACTCCCATGACAACACACTCTATAATATCTTCATCTGAACAAAACTTAATGGTAAAGGAACAGACTATTTTCTTTGGATTAATTTTGTCTTTAACCAAATAAGGCCCATCTTTCCTAACGTAAGCAATATTAAACTCTTCAATTGCCTTCAGTTGCTTGAAGAGAAAAATTAGGACAATTTGGTCATAATGGAGATTTTTAATTTTGATCTCATGCAATAAATTGTCGTTAAACCTTTCTGACGTTTTATTATAAGGCAATTCGTCTTTAAATGCATCATAGGCCTTAAATTGAGCTGCGATAGCGTGATTTCTCAATGCATTGTCAATAACAGAATGAGGAAACTGAGAAATTTTAACCCAGCTCTCTACCTGAAATTGGGCACACAATTCATCAAATTTTTCAATTGACTCGCAGTTAATGAGATCGTTCAATTGTTGTTGCAAAGCTACAACATTGAAATTTTCAACATCAATAAGAGAACGAGTTATACCATCGAGGATTTGGGCCGGAGAATATAGCAACCAATTTTCGTCATTGGCAATTTCTGTGAAATGTTTGTCAGTGTAATCGCCCACTACAGCTACACTTCCAAAATATTTTTCCAGTTGCAAATGTTTACAAACATACTCTTTCCAGAAAAATCTGATAGTTTCTGGAAACTTATTTTCATGTAGCAAATAGTATACATCAAAAAAAGGATCATTTTCAAGTTCAGTGTTTCGCATAGAAACAACAGTAATGTACATTCCACTGCCCAGATTAATTTTTTCCACTGCTATAAACTGTTTCGCAGAAAATTTGTTACTGAAATTTTTAAGCACACGCTTTCCCAAATCTATAGCTTGTTGAAGACCAAATATTACCTGGAGCTCTTTTTCTATTTGTACTTTTTTAATATCATTGTTAAATCCACTATTTCTCAAAGCCAATACTGCATATAGTGAATCTCTACAAAACCTGGACTTACTAATGACGTTTTCTTGTTGTTCCCCAATAATTTCTACATCACATTTTGTTGCCTCTCCATGGCCAATTGATTTCTCTGCTACATCTTCAACTAATTCCTCCTGTGGAATGTCTTTTGGTATTTCATCTCTTATGTCAGAGATACTTTGTTCTACTTCTTCAGTGCTAGCCTTTCTTTTTTCCTTTAGAGGAATAGCTTTCAAAATTTTGGAATTACCATGAGGAATTTTAACACTCAACTTTTCATTGCCTTTGTAATGAACAAGATATGGTTGGCTGCCAACACATGTATTCAATGTGAAAACATCTCTTTGGAATTCATTTGAATATGCGCTTTTGGCAGTTTTTACATAGAAATACCTCTTTCTAATGAGAAGCTTGTCTTTTTTACAGGATTTACTGCTCTTATTTCTCCATCCAATTCCATCATCTTTCAAAATTGTTTTATCATTTCTGTTTTCTCTGTTACAAATGACAAAAACATCACCACCTTTTATGCCTTTAGAGGGTAGCTTGTCAAGCATTTTCCCTTTAAATGTTCCATCTTTTACTTTTGTTAAAATTTCATAGGCATAATTTAGGTCAATACTAGTTGTGACACCTGTGTCAAATGTGAAACGTTCGACATTTCCTGATTTAATATTTGTTGCCATATCAGTATCAGTCTAAACCAAATTCTGGTTTACAATCTCATAAACTTTTTCGACTTAAAAAATGTCACAAAAGTAGTGAATTTATCATGTGACTATTCTTGCTCAAGCGGCATTTAAATTATAAATTATTTGGATTATATCGTGTGATTACTCTTGCTCAAGTGGCATTTAAATAGCAAGTGGCCTTTAGATTTAAATTTTTTCGCAAAAGTAGCGATCATATCATGTTATTGTTTTTGCTCAAGTGGCATTTAGGTTAATCAAATATGAATATCAAGTATTTCGCAAAAGTAGCGATCATATCATGTTATTGTTTTTGCTCAAGTGGCATTTAGATTAATCAAATATGAATATCAAGTATTTCGCAAAAGTAGCGATTTAACCTTTTTTATCCTGACTCTTCCTGAGCCAAGGTTTACTCTATTCTCTGTTGGTCAAGACGTAAGCCTTGGTTCAACAACTTCAAAATTTACTCTTGGAAACGTACCAAGAATTTCGCCAACGTAATAAAAACTATCAGTTAGGTCAATAATTAATGGTAGAAAAGTAATAAATTTTTCACAACTTTAACAAAACAATGAACACTATAGAAAGTTCACAACTTCGCAAATCGCATAACACACAGTGACAAGAGTCACAAGACAAGAAGTAGTAAAATTACCAAATCTAGGTAGTAGGTAGGTGCCGCCGTGAAGCTGGCCGTAACATCACGTGACCCCACGTACATGGGGTTAGTGTGTTCGCGGTATATTTAAATGTTTAAAACTCATGCTTACGCTTTCATCGGTTAAAAGGACAGTACCATATCATTAAATTTTCTACATCTTTGTAAAGAAGAATCGATTCGTAAAGATTGCATGCCAAAAAGCCTTTATTATTAATTTTTTGAACATTTTTTCCAATAAAATACAAAAATGAAAGCCTTTGATCTATAATGCATGACCTCTGTTTACCGAAATATCTATAATACAATATTTGACTTAAATTATCTTTGGCGACATCCCAAAGAATCGACACAGTTATGCTTTAGCAGGGATAGATTTATTTTTTTAAGTAGCAACGGAGTAATCTGGGCGCCCGTCCAAGTCCCGGACCACCTACCCCGGGAAGGGGGCGGGGTATGAAAGAAGAGGCGGGTCATAGCGACAGAGTTATTTTATTTATTTTATACAATACAATAGCCCACAGAGCCAGCTGAGTGGCTTAAGCATGAGCAGCGATAATAATATGCGTTTCCTATGAGAGATAACAGAATATATATATATATATATATATATACATTTTTTTAGAGAAAACAATTAAGTAAAAATACAACTGGAATGGAGGGGCCTGCTATATGACGAAACAAACGATCTAGAAACTAAGCTAAGGTGTAGACTTAAAATACTCGGATAATTACTAATTGGTAATAATAACGAGATCCGGGGGGGGGGGGGGGTAAAGAGTTACAGTCATCGATGACCGCAGTAGTAAAATGAGTTTGACGATAAGTAGTTAGAGCCCTAGGCTTAAAAAATTTATGAGAGTGACCACGGGTACGAGTGGTTGAATTACGGCTAAAATAGTCGGAGAAGGCGGAGGCAAGGTGACCATGAATAAATTCATGAACGAGGCAGAGATCATTAATTTTGAGGCGGGTGGGGACAGGGTCAAGTTGTAGTAATGAGAGCCTAAGCGTGGCTGGGCGATTGCAGATTTGATTGCGGAGCTTCCAGTACGCATTTTGAGCCAATTGTAATGTGTGAAGGTCGGTAGAGAGGTGGGGTGACCAAATTGGGGAGCAAAAGTCGAATATAGGGAGAACAAGGGAAGAATAGAGCGTTTGTATTAGGGGTAAGGAGCGGAAATGAATATTACGTCGTATCATGCCTTACCGAAAATACCACCTCTAAAAAACGTCTTAGGTTGGGATGAAGACGTTTTTTAGAGGCTTTTTTCGGTAAGGGATGCCCGTGATGCTCCGCACCCGTTTAGCTACCTTTGAGCAGTGGGCTGACATTTTAAGCAGGGTGTCTATAAGGACTCCCAGATCACGTTCGCAGGTGTACATAGATAGGGCCTCATTATTAATCGTATAATCAAATAGTGGATTTTTACGGCCAAGGTGGAGAACCTTGCATTTCGCAATGTTAAATGTTAGCCCGTCAACCCTACCCCAATGGACAACCTCGTCGAGGTCGCGTTGGAGGGCTGCGCTGTCAGCTGAATTATGGATGAGATGGTAGAGTTTGGCATCGTCAGCAAATAGGACTAAGGAAGAGCTTGCAAAAACTGAAGGCATAGAGTTAATGAGCACATTGAAAAGTAATGGTCCTAAAATGGACCCCTGTGGGACCCTTTTTCAATGCACTGCCAATCAGTCGTGATTCCGTGCTTGCGGCCAGTGAGGTATTGGGAAAGCCAGTTGAGAGCACCGCCCACGACACCAGCATCGTAGAGGGCCGATAGGAGGGCGCTATGGGGAATAGAATAGAAAGATTTACTGAAATCCAAAAAAAAAAAATAGTGATGTATTTTTCGCCATACCCGTCAGCAACGTCATAAAAACGTTGTTTATGTGAGCCAATAATATAATTTAAACTTTTCCTAACGTGTTGGAGGGAGGGGCTCTTTACTGGGCTATGAGTCGGACTGAAGTAAATACTAACCGTTCTCCATTCCTACCTCAAAATTAAATCTATCCCTGCTTTAGTAGATTCGTTACGATATCAAACGTTCTAGCCTTCATCTAATAGAAGCTAACACCTACGACGTTTTTTATTTACCACTCTGAAAGCAATCAGAGAGCAATTTGAGTTTTTTACGTGGTACAATCTCGATTGCATAAACGATTATAAATAGATCCCGGTTTCACCTTATTTGAGGCTCATCAGTACTGGGCAGGACAATCTTGGTAACAGAGATGGGAGAGTTATACTAGAAACTTGAAGTAGAATGTAAATTTCTCTACTCCAAGGCATAACCCAACCTTAGAAGAAAGAAGTAGAGCTTCATAAAGAAAGTTTTCTCTGTAAAACTCTACTTCTACTTCAGCTCATTCAAATTCATATACAAACCAATAGGTAATAGATTTACTTAACAGGAAGTAAACAGGTGCATCTGCGGTGTTTATTATTCCCACTCTTATAGCTCTATTACCTGAGGGTCAGTTGACTGAATCGAATATAGGTAGCAAGAATACCCACCAGTAGACCGGTTTCACTTGATTTAGAAACTGGATTTTTTTTTTTAAACTTATTTTGGGTTTTTATAGAAATTATAGTACAATATTTAGTTATAGAATACATAAAACATTTTTCAAGACCTATTCAGAATTTCTGAATACGAAATTGTGAAAGCATTTAAAAAATGTCTTTTTTTCCTAACTAGGAAGTATATTTATCTATCTTATGAAACAGGAAATGAATCAGTAGCTATCAAAAATTACTTTTTAAATATTGTGAAACGCAAGAGTTTCAAGTGGCAAAGCGTCGTATCTAGACTTTTCAAAGCTAACAAGAAAATAATTTCTATCACTGAAACAACTTCGCGACTTTTAAAAACATAGTCTTAGTGTTTCTATTTAATCAGTTGATGTATATATTTATCATTTAAAATTAACCAGCGTTTTTATAATTTAAAATGTACATGATCTACTGTTTCATTTATTCACTTATTTAAAGTACTGAAAAATTATTTCATTACGTGTTGAATAATGGCTGTGTATAGTCTTCAAAGGTGTTAAAAAAATTTAATTAAATAGTTTACCCAAACAGACCCATCTCTTTTAACTCTTCGTATGAACGAGTGCCTTCTTCATATTTTTTTACCAAATGGTAAATCCACTTACGGCCTTGCAAACTATCCAAATTCATCTTCCAGTCTTTTCGGTCCTTATTTTTCAAAATATTAAACGCATTTGAAACTGCGTAAATGCCACAATCAAAACTGTTGGACTGTTTAGGGATTGTTTCAGTGACATATTCCAATTCAAAATTTTCTTCCCGTATTTGGTTGTTGAAATGTAAATTCGCCAACTCAATCATTTTCGCCTTGTGATTGTTTAGCACTTCTAGCGACGTTCTCAAAGAATCAAAAACTGTAATCTTATCATTTTTACGGATAACACCAAGAAGCCAATGATCCGACGAGCCCACATCTCGTGGAATAACCATGATTAAATCGCGGTCATTTAGGCCTATAAAAGCACGGTGACATCTTTGGAAAAAACGTTGCACCTGCAATTTGCTTTCACCTTCGTCTTCAATAAACATGAATTGGTAAACACCAACAGGAACAACCAAAAAAACAGCGTCCATTTCCAAAACTTTCACGAGAGCATTAATAGCTTCGTCCAAAAGGAAAAAAACTATCTTCTGTCCAGGCCTTAGAGTACTATATTTCAACAGCGTGTTAATTTCTTTCTCGCAAGATCTGTCACATTCGAAATGGTCAAAATCAAATTCTGTTCTTAAACAACCAACAAGATCAGTAGTTTTTTGGATTCCAGACCTTACATATTCAACGGTAGGGTCGATAGGGGCATCGTTTTTGCTTTTTTTCCTTGGAACATTTTCCAACCTAGATTGATTTATTCTCTTACGTTCTTTTACACTCTTTACACCTGAATTTTTTTGAATTTCAGATGGGCTTAGTAAAAATAATACCCATTTTCGTAACACTTTGCTGTCAAACTTTGCATCTTGTCCAGTATGTATCTTATTGGTGGAAAGGTATGCATACAAAAGACAATACAACCCAAAATCAAATGAATTTGTAGTTTTTGGAAAGTCATTATACACTCGCTTCTCCCATTTTGGACGTCGCAAATGAAATGCTACTTTTGAAATAGCACCAAGTGTTTCAAATTCTTCTTGCAAGTTAAGATCAAAGACGTCTCGGGAAGGATCCAAAATAGTTATTTTCTTGAATTGTTTAAACGCTATGCCAAGCATGAAATGATTTTCAATTTCGTAAGATGGAATTAAAAAGATTGCCAAAATTTTTGGGCATTTTGAGGTCTCATCTAAAAAGTCCATCGATACAGCTGTGCTGCCTTGTGAAAGAAAGTAATTAGAAGTACTGACAAAATATGTGTCAGACCTATTTCCAAGCAGCAAAATTTTTTTAAAAGCGCTCTCCAAAACTGGTGTCTCGATGGGTGTTTCTGGCCTTAGACATTGAAAAGTCTTGCTCTTTATCATTTCTTTATACCTTAGATCATCACGGCAAAAATTTTGGGGACCCCAATCTGGCTCTTCATTTTCATCACTCTTTGTAAAGACCCGTTTATGGCCCTTACTTCTAGCTGGTTCAACAACCTTATTTTTCATATGTGTTTCAACTAGGTTTTCTGACGAGCTTAAGCCTGGGGATAAAGGAATTATATTTTTCCTTGTCTTAATAGTTAAACTTTTCAATTCACTATCTGCTTTAGAATTTAAATTCATTTTTTTGGATTTAGTAAACGAGACATTTTTGATTGAATTCAAAATGCTCATATCTTTGGTTTTGCAGACTTCCACGTTTCCAGCAGATATGCGATCATCAATCCCAGAGCGTGATATATCTTCATTCGAACATTGACGAGGCAAAGACTCAATTTGACTTCTGGCGTTTATCGAGTCAGGGGCGTCCAAAACAGTGTAATCTACGAGGTCAGGAAAATTTCCTTTACGACCTCTTTTACCTGTAGTAGATACCTTGTAACTATCGAACAGCGAATAAACTGGATTTTTCGCAATAGGAGTAGCTTTCTCACAAACCATTTTGACCGCTAAGAGATGGGAGCATTGTCCTTTTGCGTATTTGCAAGAGCACTCTCTCTGCGCATCTCTAGCGTTTACAAGGTAAGCTCGGCTTTCATGAAAAGGGTTTCTAACCTTAAATACATGTACATGAGGGCAAAACTCAATTAATCCATTTTCGACACTCATTTCAGCCAACATTTTAAATGATAATCTGCATTCTGCCTTTTTTGGAAACAGAGGGGGGTCGTCTCCAGAACCAGAATATAACCCAGATTTCACCGATTGCACTATATCCGAAATTGGGGGTATATCAACATTTAGATGAAGATTTAAAACTTCAACCTCAAGACTTTCTTTCAAGTGATAATTACCCTGGTTTTTGTATGTTCTATTAAATTCAAACAAATAAAACTGCTGTAATAAAGTAAAAATCAACACAGCTTCATCGAAATTGACTTCCAAGTTCTTTGTTTTGTCCTTTAATTGTTTATGAAACGATTCACTAAGATTGTTTGTTGGAATCTTCTCTTGAAACGCGGCGAATCGCAAATATTGAGCTGCAATAGCATGATTTCTAATGTCTTCCATTAAGCTTCTATCGACATATTCTCGAAATTTTTCGGTCCATTTTTTACGAAACTCATCATAAAGTTCATCAAATGAATCAATAGTCTCGCATTTTAGTAGCTCATGCATATGGTAATTGCAGCCTTGGATATCAACATTATCACCCCCATTACGACGAAACCAATAAGTCACATCATCAATGATGTGGTTGTGGCAAAATAATAGGTTTTCAGAGGCTGTAACACAACTATTTTTGATTGCATCAATAATTCCTCTTTCACGATCTGTTACAATAGGACAATTCTTTCCCAGTTCGTCATATTTTAGTTCTAAAACTAAATTTCTCCAAAACTTCGCGTGTACAATCCCAAATTTGTTTTGGTGTAACAAATACATTACAGGGAACAATGGGTCATTTACTATTTCTGTGTTTCTCATGACAACAGTAGTCACGTAGAAATTGCCAAGTTTAAATGTTGTATCGCAATTGATAGACTGCTCCATAATTTCATGATTTAAACATTGTTTTAGAAGACGTTGGCCCAATTTAACTGCTTCGGGATCACCAAACACTATTGAAAGATCTCTTTCAAGGTCAATTTCTCGTATAACATGTCTATATTTACCCTCTTTCAATGCAATAACAGCATAAACGGAATCCATGCATATTATCTCCTGTTTCTTCGCCAGGTATTTTGCATTTTCAATTTGTTTAGTGTTCCTTGGCAAGGCGCGTGGTTCTATTTCTAGCACATTTGGTTGGCATATATAGGAGTTTACTTCCTTTAATTGTTTGTTAACATCAATTAAGGTTTCCTGATACAATTCTTTGGGTGCAGTTTCTTTTGTACTTTTAGACTGAATGTTTTTCAAAGTGGAATAGTTTGTTGGAAACCATGGGCGTTTCTTATTTTTTTTTGTATTTCCATGCGCTCTATCCTTCCATAATTTTTCGTTACCTTTGTAATGTATTAAAACAGGGTAAGGCGAGCTACTACAATCAAAAATGTAGACGTGTCTCTGAAATTCAATAGACCCCTTAGCAGAATTTTCAGTCCTAATATTAAACGTTCGTTTTGTAATTGGGAGTTTTTTGTTTATACAAGTCTTTTGACTTTCCCAACGCATACCATCATTGAAAAGGTCTTTTCTTTTGAAATCATCATTTGTGGATAAAATGAAAACATCGCCCTCCAATGTCGTTCAGCTATCCTTTTATTCCATTTTTTGGACTATATTTTAAGACATTATCCTCAAACTTACCCTCTCTAACTTTATTCAAAACATTGAACACTTGTTTAATATCGAGTGTTTGGGAAATATTAGATTTCCAAGAAAGCGATTCACTCACGATAGGTTCAACATCACTTTCTGGCATAGTATCACCAACTATTGAATCCTGCTTTCCTGCTTTTTTTTATTAACATAGTTATCCTCACTACCATTAAATGATGTACAAGTTTCATCAATATTACTAGAAGGTATAGTCTCTTTCCTACCCTTTTCCAAAGCTAAGTCACTGTCATAATCATCATTAGATGGAAAATATTCGTCACCAGTTTCATCAACAGACAAATCATGGAAATCACTTTCTGAACTCATGATTATGTCGGTTTAAAATTTCACCAAAGTATAGTGCCAAGCTACAAGGAATAATTTCTTACGTTTAATTAACCAAATGGCTTTTAACGCAACTTGAAAATTTCACTTTACCAATGACAAATTGCAATGTGCAAAATAAAGTCTTTAAAGATATTTATTAAAAATTTTAACTTTAGTACAAAGAAGTTCTTGTATACTTAGCCAAATGGCTTATAAATTTAAAATTGCACAAGTTATAAATTTAAAATTGCACTGTTTAGCCAAATGGCTTAAAACTTAAATTTGCAATTAATGTAGCCAAATGGCTTATAACTTAAAACCTGCACTAAGCAGTGCCAAGTATAATTTAATAAATCATATAATAGCCAAATGGCATAATGATTTCAAAACTACAAAATGTGTAGTTAAAGTTAAACTTCAATTAATCAAATACGGCAAAGGCCTAATGATAAAAATTTTTCAACACAAAGTTGAACAAACTAATCAGACACATAAAATAAACTTGTCAAAGAAAGAACTGTTTATATTACTGTCTAGGCACCATACATATCATTAAAAGCATAATACTTAAATAAAATTAAGCATAACTAACAGAAACTTCCAGATACAGTACTTAATCTCAACATCAAATCATCAATTTCATCAAACGATGGAAAAAATTCGTGTGTGCTGAGGCTGAGCACTCCGATCACTATGAGCAGTGAGCTGCCAAAGAGAGTATAGGGGAGGAGTGGAAGCTCCCCCGCTTCACAAGGCTAAATTACAACGTTGCCCCTAAATTATACTAGTGGTACGAGGGAGTTTCCGGCTACGATACTATTTAATGTTAATGTCTCAAACGGAAATGCCTCGGTACTGAGCATTGAGGATGCGCGGTAGAAAAGAGCAACAAGATTTTCCTCTCTTTCCACTCCTCCCCTATACTCTCTTTGTGTCCTTACACAGCCATGTTTTTGTAGCGGGTTATTTGAATGAGATAAATCGTAGCGAAGTCATTTAAGTATAATTAACTTTGGTAATTAATGATTAAAGGTGTGTAAAGGCATTTGCATTAGACGATGATGAAACTTAATCGGTCTTAAGCGAATTCTCTACTGAATTGATATTTAAATTGGAATATTAATACGCCGAGAATGATTAAATTTAATTGTAAAATTATTTTAATGGTCATTGTTGTCAATTTATGTGCTACGTGGTTCGGTACAACTATCAAAACGATTTGGTATTCGAAAACTATTTATTTAATTAGTTTGTTACTTTTAAATAGGGTTTTTCTGGAAATTGCCGAAAGTGTCCATACACTAATTTACCGCCTGGTTAGGACAGCTATTTTTCTATCGATCTGTTTCACGGCGATAGGGTTGCCATCTAGGCTCTAAAGTAGGCAACTGACGTGATTTTTGTAAAATGCCGAAAGTGTCCATACACTAATTTACCGCCTGGTTTGGACAGTCATGTTGTTGTAGCGGGTAATTTGAATGAGATAAATCGTAACGAAGTCATTTAAGTATAATTAACTTTGGTAATTAATGATTAAAGGTGTGTCTTTACATTTGCATTAGACGATGATGAAACTTAATCGGTATTAAGCGAATTCTCTACTGAATTGATGTTTAAATTGGAATATTAATAATGATTAAAGTTAATTATAAAATTATTTTAATGGTCATTGTTGTCAATTTATGTGCTACGTGGTTCGGTACAACAGGCAAAACGATTTGGTATTTGAAAACAATTTACTTAATTAGTTAGTTAGCTATATATACGGTTTTTCTGGAAATTGCCGAAATTTAATTTTTTTGCGTTAAATGGTTCGATAGAACCAATAGAAGTTTTAATTAGTGTTTTTTCTTTCCGTCTTTTGGAAAATGCCAAAAATGAAGGGATAATTTTACCGCTAAGTTTTCGCGCTGTTATTTTATGAGAGTAAACGTTCGAATTTACGTTGATTAGTATTATTTAAACTTGTTTAAATGGCATTGCGTTAGACAATGGAGGGGTTTGGTGGATTTTAAGTATAGTTCTTCCACTTAAGTGATGTTTAAATGTCCGAAAATTTTGAAAGAGCATTATAAGATTAATTTAAACTTGTTTAAGTCGTTAATTAGCTTTAATTTTGTTTTGTTTCGAAAAATGCCGAAAATAAACACACTACTGTACCGTGTTTCGCACGCTTTTTTGTTGAGAGAAAACGTTTTAATTACTTTGATTTGTAATATTTAAACGTATTTAAATGGTCTTGCGTTATTATATTCAAATGAAGTCGTTATTTAGCTTTAATCGTGGTTTTTTGGATTTTACCGCCTAGTCTTTTGATTTGCCGAATTACCGCGTAAGTCTAAAGCCAAGTCAATCTAGCCAAAGGGTGTTTTCTAGCAGACGACGCATAGTCGGAAAAGTACTATTTTACTTTCGGCAATTTTCGGCAGATTCCAAGTTGGCGGTAATTTAGGGATTGCCCATCTTAAGTGGGTATGAATTTTGTACAGCATAAGTCTAGGTCGAATAGCTTCTTTGCAGTGTAAGCTACATTTGAACGCAATGAAGAGTAATTTTTTTTCTCACGGTAGCTCTTGGCGTTCGAGGAGAGGGTAAGTTACCATATTGAAAAAACCTTGGTTTTCAATTGCCTTCATTATTTCTATTTCTGTGATGTGACTGATTTCGTAATTTAATTACGGATCTCTTGTTTATGGTTCGGATTTCGTGATTTTTTATTTGTTGTTGTTTGACGCAAGAACGACTCTGGGTTTAACTGGTTATAAACTCTTTATTAATTTAATTAAAACATTTAAGTTAATTTCCGGGAACGCTACTGACTGAACACTGACAACTGATATCTGAGAACAGATAACTGGGAACTGACCAACTGTGAACTGACAACGTTATCGGAATGTTATCCGGTTATATAGTTAAAGGCATCGCGATAAAAAAGGTTACAAGAATGACCGCGATGCATAAAAAACACAGGTATATAAAAATAGAATCTGGATATAGATAGAAAACAACCGGTATTATCTCTACCGGCTTTGACGCAGAGAAGATGCTTCGGACGGAACAGGCTCTTTGTACAGATGTCAGCTGGCATTTCCTCTGTTGGTAGATACCGCAAGGCTATATGTCCCTGGTCGTAGGTGTCTCGAATGAAGTGGTGCCGGATATCAACGTGCTTCGTTCTGGCATGGAAAACAGGATTCTGAACGAGTTTCTGGGCATCCTGGTTCTCATTGTACAGCTCGATAGCCTGAACTGATACTCCAAGTTCGTTGAGAAGTCCCTTGAGATATATGGCTTCTTTGGTTGCGTCGGACATTGCCATATATTCTGCTTCTGTACTGGACAAGGCAACGGTTCGCTGTTTCCGGGCTTCCCAGGATACTGCAGCGCTGGCTAGTTTGAAGACATATCCAGTATATGACTTCCTATCTTTCGGACAGCCTCCATAGTCTGCATCAACGAAACCCTGGATTGGCAATCCGGTCTTCCGATAAAGCAACCCATGATGAAGAGTTCCCTTCAGGTATCTCAGAACTCTTTTCCCGGCAATCCAATGAGTTTCGTCATAACTTGTATTGAACTGGCTCAATGCGCTGACTGAATACGCCATATCCGGTCGTGATGACACTACCAGGTACATGAGAGAGCTGACCAGAGATTGATACGGAATTCGACTGATGTCTTCTGCTGCTGGGTGTTCTGGATTTTGCAACTTGTTGTTGGCATCCATTGGAGTCGCTATTGCTTTGGAGTCTTGCATGTTGAAACGTTTCAGAACCGTTTCTGCATATTTCGCTTGGGAAATCCGGATGGTATTTTGTTTTAGATCTTGGTGAAATTCCATTCCGAGACAATGATGGATTGGCCCCAGGTCCTTCATATCGAATTTTCTCCCAAGTTCAAGCTTTACATCAGTCATCCAATCCGGGTTGTTGCTTGCAAGGATCAGATCGTCTACGTACACTCCAATGATCATAACATCTTCCGCGACTCTTAAAACGTATAAGCAGGGGTCGCTCTTCAATGGTGTCATTCCAATCTCCGAAAGTTTTTGATGTAACTTCTTGTACCATTGACGGCCCGACTGTTTTAGGCCGTAAAGGGATTTCTTGATGCGACAGACTTTATGTCCCTCTTCTTCCAGGTCCAAGGTCCATTTCTTTGCTCTAGCAATGATTGACTTGTCGAACCGGGTTGACTTGACGATTTCTTCGAGAGATTCTGTTAATCCTTCCGGGACGACCATATATATTTCTTCCTCGAGTTCGCCATTAAGATAGGCCGTGACGACATCCATTTGGTGGACTTCCAAACCGATTTCCACAGCAAGGGCCATAAGCAGTCTTATTGGGCTGGATCTAATGACGGGTGCGAATGTCTCTTGGTAGTCGATCCCTGGTCTCTGGGCAAAACCTTTTGCTACGAGCCTGGCTTTCCTTTTCTCTACTTCTCCGCTGGGTAAGTACTTCGTTCGGAAGACGAGACGATTTCCAAGGACCTTCTGGTTTTCCGGACAGTCAACGATGTCCCAGGTTTCGCACTTGATAAGCGAAACGAACTCTTCCGTTACTGCTTTCCTCCAATCGTTGCTTCATGGACAAATTTTCTGATAAGATGGCTAGGTTTGCTGACTCATCGGACAGGGTTTCTTGCTCGTCAGTAGCCTCTTCAGTAGACTCTTCTGAGACGCTCGGAATCATGTTGAATGATTTCTTCGGTCGTCCGGGTACTCCAGTTCTTATTTTCTTCGGCCTTCCAGGACCTTTCTTCAGAACGAGGGTTTCTGAGGGTTCTTCGAAGACGCCCTCGTTTTCCTGGTCATTAGATTCTTCCGGGGCTTTGAACTCCTTTTTGACTTCTTTGAATTCTTCTCAGCCTGGCGGTTTTGCAGCGTGTGTAGTGGCCGGGACTTCGATTTCGCTTTTAGCTTTGCTTACGTATTTCAGGCTGACTTCTGGAGTGACGTAATCATCATATCCGCCTTGTTTATTAAATTCTCCCAGGAACTTGACATTTCGACTTCGGTAAATTTGCTTCTCGGACGGAACCCAGAGTCGATAGGCTTTCGAGACTTGAGAATAGCCGATGAAAACGCATTCTTTGCTCCTGGCTACAAACTTCCCCTTCCTTTTATCTTCGTCCAACAGCAAAGCTTTGTCGCCGAAAATCTTCAAATGTTGCAGGGATGGCTTCTTTCCGGTCCATCTGGTAAATGGTACTTCTCCATTTATGCTCCGGGAAGGACAACGGTTTCGAATTTACCGTGGCCATCGCTTCTGCCCAGAATGATGGTGGAAGTTGCGCTTGTATCATCATACATCGGGCCATATCCAGGAGTGTTCTGTTCTTTCTTTCAGCAATGCCATTCTGTTCTGGGGTGTATGGTACGGTGAGTCTTCTTTTTATCCCAGAGTCTTTCAGGAATCTGTCGAATTCATTGTTGCAGTATTCGGTTCCGTTGTCGGACTGCAATGTCTTGATTTTACTCCCGGTTTCCACTTCAGCTCGATGCTTGAATTCTTTGAAGGCTTTCAACACTTCGCTCTTGTGTTTTAAAAAACTGACTTCACTCCACCGGGAATAATCATCAGTGATAACGGCTATGTACTTGGCTCCGCTCATCGACGTTACTCTCATCGGCCCACATACGTCAGAGTGTACAATTTCCAGGACATGCGAGGTTCGGCTATCTTCGGTTTTCGGGAACGGCTCCTTCGATTGCTTTCCTTTGATACAGATTTGGCAGATTCCCAGGTTCACATCTTTTTCAATGTTGAGTCCCGTAGCCAAATTCTTTCGGGCCAATTAATTTAAACTTCTCTCGTTCAAGTGACCGAGTAGGAAATGCCAGTTCTCCAGGTTGCTTCTAGGCTTTATTTCCGCTTGCACTGCATGGACCGTTTCTTCAGCCTTTCTCAGGAAATAAAGGTCTCCAACTCTGTCAGCAACTGCAATCACTTCCCCGGTTGCCGTTTAAATCCAGGCCTGCGACTTCTTGAATGTGACCTCACGTCCTCTCTTGGCAATTGTAGAGAGCTGCAAAATGAAAATATTAACATCCAACTCCTTCCAACTCCAAGGCAATACACAACAATGACTCCAATTCCTCCCAATGCCATAATCAAAAGTTTCAACTCCACAGAACTCCACCAAGCGAAATGTAAAACTCCTCCCAACTCCTTCCATGAAAATTAAAATTTCTTAAACTCCTCCCAACTCCTTCCATGAAAATTAAAATTTCTTAAACTCCTCCCAACTCCTTCCATGAAAATTAAAATTTATTAAACTCCTCCCAACTCCTTCCATGAAAAATAAATTTTCTTAAACTCCTTCCAATTCCTTCCATGAAAATAAAAATTTCTTAAACTCCTCCCAACTCTCTCCCTGAAAATTAAAATTTCTTAAACTCCTTCTAACTTCGTCCATTAAAACCTTTCTAGTTTCTAGTCTTTGGAAGATTTCTTTACTCTTTAGAATTGGAAAAATAGAAAGTTCAAGTAAAACGTGTAGCTCATTAGTTTCCTTTCAAATTTGACCTGAGATTGATATCACGAGTGCTTATAAATTATCATTTTCAAATAAGAAATAATATTTACTCATAAAATTCTTCTAGGCATTAAAACTTAAGATTTGGGGGGAAAAGGCGCTACGCGTTGTCGTTGGGTCATATTTTACGCTTAGTTTCTTAAACTAGCTATTTAATTAAAATCGGACTGATTCGCTTCGCAACTGCTACTTTGAAGGACAAGGCCACGAACTTCAGGAATCAAGAAATACTAACACTAGAGTCCATTCTGTTATTAGTTGTGCCTGGCAATATGCCTACTGCCTTACTTTAATATGCCTCAAAGCTAGAAAGGAGACTCTTGTCAATGGGATTAAGAGAAAAGGAAAGCGCCCGCGGCCCCATTGTGTGAGAGACTCACTGAGGGGACGTGTCACGTGGGGTTACGGGTGAAAACAGAATTTTGTACGAAGCTTCTGAAGACAAACAACGTTAAAGTCCGCTTTTAAATTGGAGCCCTACCACTTACCAGACTCAAATTTTCCAAATCCGTAGATTTCCATGTTTTAAGATAATTTTCCATTGCCTCCCAACTCCGCAATTATAATTATCATTATTCCCATTTCCTCCCAACTCCGCACACGAAAACTTCCACTGCCACCCAACTCCAATTTTATCTCAGAAGAGAATTTCCAACTCCTGGAGTTCCCATCGCTTAAACGCGGAACCCAGCGGGTTTCGGAGTTCTTCCACGGAGTTGCTGCTCTCTACTTTATTATGTCTCGAGACCTTCGACATATCTTTCCTCTCTTGGACTTCCACAGATTGTTGATGTTTTAAATTCAAGAAACCCTATGAGTAAAGGTTTTAAGGCAGCAATTAGACCTTCAAATTTTGAAATTACAAAAAGGCATCTTTTAAAGACAAAGGAACTTCTTCTAAATTGGACTGACACCGAAGGCAACTTAATTCTAGAAAGTGCCAGGAAAATCGCCATTTTGGGATTTACAGTTGCCATTCACAGTGTGTTAGAAATTGCGGAGAAATATATTACACCCAATGATGCACCACTAAAGTATTTGTTAAAAACACAAAATCTCTTTTGATCAATATCAAAACCACTCATTCCTTTTGAAGGTACCTTTTAACTTAAAAACTGTCCCAAGACCATCTTGAATTGTATTTCAATACAATTCGACAAAGAGGAGGCTGGAACAATAATCCAAGCTGTCGTCAATTCACTGCAGCATACAAAAACACCCTTGTGACAAAAATTGAGTCATCAAAAAGTGGAAACGTTGTTGCTTTAGACATTACTCACGTGCCAAATCTGTGTGATAGTTTAACTCCGAACAGAGAAACCAATGTTGGTTCAGATGATGCCATTATTTAGATGACCCTGATGTCTTTATCGCTTTTCTAAATGATGAAAAATCAACATCAAACATACATAGAGAAAATATAGTTTACTATATGAGTGGTTTCGTAGTGAAGAAATTGAAAAAAGAACTAAAATGCAAAACATGCTTAGGTGCCACAATTGAAAGTGAAACTGAACCAAATAACTCATACAAGCTTTTCTTCCATTTGAAAGACAACGGTGGTCTTCGCCATCCCTCAGCTGATGTAGTAAAGATTTGTGGTTTAACAGAGAAAGCGTTGCGGTATTTTGGTCCAATTAAAACTGCGTCAAAAAACATTGACTTGAGAATTGAGTGCTTGGTTTTGAGGCAACTCTTCAATACAGACATATTTTCATCATTAGCCGAACATATGTTTGACGATGAATTGGGCTCCCTACATCATGTCAACGCTTTAATAAAACGAATTGTTAAAATTTACTAAAAATTCGTTTAAAAAATCAGCAAAGACATAAACAACGAAATTAAAAAAGAAGCTGTAAGGAAAAAACTTACCAAATTAATCCTTTTTCAAGGGCAGTAAAGTGTTGCAATTGCAAAGGCTAACAGTTTGTTAAAGAATAAAATATATATTCCTCTCTCTCCCCAGAGAAACACTATTATAGTTGTTTTCCATTGATTTCATTTTTATCATGAACATAAAAATATAAATTAACTAGAAAATTTAATTAAAATAAATAATACCCGGGCCAACAGCATAATCAAACTCCACGTGTTCCAAGATACGTTTCCTCTATCGGCATTTTTCGTTCGTGACGCTGGTGCGCATGACTTAAATAAGTTGACCAATCATATTCCAGCATTAAATTAAAAAAAACATATTTTAGTTACCGCCACCGCCGCAGTGTGTCGCATGGCCTTTTTCTCCCCATAATGACGTAAAATACATAAATGCTGTGACGTCAGCAACAATCGGCCTCAATTGCGGGAATTCAACAGTGACTCTATGTATCTCTATGGCATTTTCCGTTTCAACGACGATTTCTTTCCATTGTAGGGCATTTTCATCGTCATAGCTTTCTGCATCCGAAATAGTTGAAATCTCTTTAGCCTTTTCGGAAGTTCTTCGGAAACCGAAAATATCTCATGGTATTCTCTCGTGGGTTTTAGCGTGGATAATGAGCTTTTGAAAGTTTCAGCGAAGGTTGCAAATTCGCCCAATAACTCAGTTTCGTTTCGCCATGGTTTGAACAGAATTAGTAGAGCGTGGCAGTACTTTTCTGGTTCCTCTATTGGGTCGTGAACGTAATGTTTTATTATGTAGGGCTTAATCGTTTTTCTCATCAAACCGAGATTATTTTTCAACTCGATTACATTTTCAGATTTTTTCGCTCCCTCCGAACATTGACGTAATCGTAAAACCGCCCGAACTCTCGCAAGCTTAAATCTTCCTAGCTATCGGGTCTGTTGGGAAACTTGTCGTCCACAAACCCTTTTTGGCAAATGTCTTCGCTTTCAGGATCAATTTCCCTCAAGCGCGCAAGATCCTTGTAAAATTTCAAAACTTTGGATCGGTTTTCCATCACTTTAGTGTTTATAAATCTGGTGCTGTCAGACTTTTGAAACAATTTCTGACCCAACATCATGTCCAAGGCTTCGTAAATACCGACAGACGTATTTGTGAAAGATTTTAGTCCGTAAGACAAGCTTTCGTGTGCCATCTCTGCGAAGCACTGATCCATTTCAGCCCGATCTCCCTTTGTCACGTACGACGTGACGTATATCGCCACTTGTTCCGAGGAATCGGCCACAAACTGCAAATCCATATTGGCTTTCAATGCCAAAAGTAATGCCGGATTGAAATCATTGATAATAACTTCGCTCTCAACAAGCAATGGTAATGCGCCAAGCCGCGAGATTGGTACTCGACGCGCACAAAATGATGCGCCAGTGGCGGATTTACACTTTTGCCGCCAGTAGGCTATTCAAATTTTGCCGCCCCTACCGACCTCTATAAGTGTAATTTCCTAGATTATTTTTAGATTTAGATTACATAAGAATTAGAAGTAGTTTTTGAGTATATTTCTGGGCTAATAAAAGCTCAATCATGTTCTTCTAATAAGACGGGGTTACGCGGTAAGGTATGCCTTAATCCTTCTACAAAACGTAATACTAATTAAATAATTTTTATTGCGCTCACTTACAGTTTTAAAACAGTTTTCAATTTTGTCATATGAAAACAATCCGGCTGATGATGACGATGATAATGATTGATTCTCAAATTCAATTAACTGAATTAATTAATCATAGTAATGACAGTTTTACAATTTCATTTTGCGCGATTTTCTGTTCGTAAAATCATCGATTACATCGTCGTATGAAATCTTGTTCATAAGCTCTGACTCTATGCACAAAAGAGCTAAGGCGTTTAGTTTTTCTTGACTTAAGGTATCTTAGGTAATTTTTCACCCGTTTTAAGCAAGAAAAGCTTCTTTCACCCGAATAATTTGTCGCTGGTGTACATAGAGCCATGCGAACTGCTGTACCCAAGTTTGGATAAACGTTTTGCAAATTCGATTATCGCAGGAACGAAGATAGACTTTCCAATGATCTAGAATCTGGTTTTACTAAAATTCAGAACGAAGATAGACTTTCCAATGACCTAGAATCTGGTTTTACTAAAATTCAGAACGAAGATAGACTTTCCAATGATCTAGAATCTGGTTTAACTAAAATTCAGAACGAAGATAGACTTTCCAATGATCTAGAATCTGGTTTTACTAAAATTCAGAAGAAAGGTGGCATTGAACTAAGACAGTCTCTAAATCATTAGGATACATTTCTACCAAGAAAAGGGATTTTTCCGTAAGGGTTGATGATGACAATTTACTAATTTTGGTCAGAAATGAAAACTTTTCAATGAAACTGTTGTAGGCCTCCTGCCGTTTTTCTAATTCGGATGCGAGTCTATCAAGGAGGACGAGAAATGTGTTTACCCTGAAATTATCACTCGCAGTCATTTTCATTTCTTCATCGGGGGTTTCATCATAAAATATTTTCCTTTTCTGCTGCCTTTTCCGCAAGTCTTTTGTATACTGCTTTGACACGCTTTCTCCCATCACTCATTCTATGATATAATGATGATTGTAACAATTTTTAGCAGTATCCTTTGTTAGAAATTTCACTATTTCAGGACACTGAGGTGACCTGCTTAGACAGGATTGTCAGGATAAGAGGCGAGAGTGGCGAGACTCTACTAGAGAAAAAACGGGTCTGAAACAGCCCGATTCCAAAACCAAAACAAAAATTACTCAGTGTGGGTACGAGAAAAAAATAAATTTTCATACGAAGACCCAAAAAGCAACTGCTATCTTTATATTGTAAGAAAATTCGTTCCTACAACGAAAAACTTATTTCACCATTCCGTGAAATGTTGGAATTCTGCTAGGAAAGGTAAAAATAATAGGGAACTAGCCTGGTCTATGTAGGCATGGAAGAAAAGGGGATTTATTTACCAAGCTTGCGTGGATTTTCCGACCCTCACCTTGTCACCCCCTTGTACTACGGGTAGGGGTAGTTTAAAAATTTAAACTACCCGTACCCGTAGATTTTGGGGCCGCTAAGGGGCGGCAAATTTGGGGCCAAAACTACTACTTAAATCTGCCGCCCTAGGCTCCAGCCTACTCAGCCTTCTGGCAAATCCGCCACAGTGATGCGCTATCGGTCCAAAAACCGGATTTTCTTTACATAGCACAAAGTTGTTTAGTAGCGATCTCACTTTGTTGTGAAAATGCAAACTGACGCTAAGTGGATCTAAATTTAATAGTTCAGCCACCGACATAGATTCGATCCCTGGCACGTCAGCATTCACTCGTCGTAGGTAGTCGTGAAGTTCAATGTCATCGTATTTGGCCGGATTAAAGGTTAAAAGCCAAGTAGGTGGGCCATACTCCCTAATCATGGCCAAAACACATTTGAGAACTTTATACCGATAATCCTTGGTACCTCGAATGTGGGCCATGAATGTCGCTAAATTACTCTCGAGCTCCGAATCTCGAGAATCAACTTGATTCACGAAATCATTGACCGATACGTTCATGGGTTTTTTCACGCGTAGAAAGTAATTCAAACTACTTTTAATGGATTTCATTTCGGCCTCTTGGTATAAATGGAACATGAACGCATAATCTCGTCTAAACATTGGATTCGCGTTCTAAAGACGAGAAAGTCGGTATTCAGTATCCGTTGTTTTCCCAAACGGTCTTTCGTCGTGCTTGCCATAGCGAGCCATTGGGAACAAATGCACGAATGACATGTATTCTAGATTTTTGTCCTAATTACTGATAGGCTCGGCTTCGACACGCTTCATTTGGAAAGAAGCCAACAAATCTTTTGACGGCTGAACTTTCACCGGGTGAATTGTGTAGTGATCGTACAGCTCATTCACTTCATCTTTTGAGAGTTTTCGCAACAGTGCCTCAGGTTGAGTTAAAATTTTATAACGGTCGTCTGGCGAAAGATCGGATTCGATCACACCATCATTGATAACATCGATATCGATTTGGTGCGATTCCGCTTGCGGATTTTTTGCAACTGTAGTGAAGCCGTTTGTATTGGCCTCGTCGCGGTTGTTTAACAGTGCCAGAGGGTCCGTTTCCGCCAATAATTCATCGGGAGTTAATGAATTTTCGTCTTCAACAGTTCCGTTAATCTCTTCGGAGCCATAAATGTAATCCTCATTGATAAGAGTAATATCAATGTCTTTGTACAATGGATTAATTTTTTTCAGTTTAGCGCCGGCCTTTTTCAAAGCATCAAGGCGAACAATTTTTTGCCAAATCTTTTTGTCACTAGTGGGCAAACCATTAACCAAGACGTGCAATTCGTGATCTTTAGGCAGTGCTGCTGGTATCATATCCAATTTTTTTGGACTGGAATTGGCAAATAAATGATTCTACCCTTCAATGCTTTCACTGCGCCAAACTGCATGTTGGAATTAGTTTTAGTACCTAACCGGACAACAGTGTGAAATGCCTTCACAAGCTGAATTATGGGTTTTTCAAACATGTTCAAACTCGTGACTTCGGTCGGAGGGACGTCAACCCCAAGCCATTGAGGAAACATCTAATTGGAACCTTTCCCTTTTGCAACTCTTTAGAACAATAAGTTCATAAAAGCATGTCCATTTCTCTAAAGTCAGGATTTTTCAACAGTAAACCAGCTCTTAAAATGAGAAAGGCGTGGTTGTCAAAAACTGCAGTGCATGCTTGTTTTTCAACGGTCCTCAAATCTGAATTCTTTAATAATCTAGCGCAACAATCGCAAGATTTGTCGTGAAATTCGTTCGTATCACGCTCAGCTCCAGCAAATTGTTTAACGTAGAAAGCCAAGATTTCACTCTCATCGAGACAAGGCCTTATATCGTTCTCACCGCCTTTCGTCGCCTCGTTTTCGGCATTTGCCATTTTTAATCCACGTGCCTCCACAAGTTTACTAATTTTGGGTATATCATTTTGAAGAGATTCGTAATCACCATGCTCAATCTCATCGGTCAATGTTGAAAAAGCATTAAGCAACGCTCTAACGGAGTAGATTTTACTCAAAATGGTTCTAATTCCCGAGTAATGCGGAGCCAGCTCTCTGAAGGCCCTCAAGTAACTTTGGCATTCCTCGCTTTCAGAGCAATAGTAGAAATGACCAAGATACGGCAAAACTTTAACTTCAAAATCTCAATCGTCCAATGGCAATTTGACAATGGATTTCTGGAGATGCGGAGCCAAAACTTATTTTTGTAGGATCAAACGTCAAAATCAGAACAAAAAAGTTCATTCAAGACGCTATCACTGGCCTTTGTCGCCTGATTAATGAAAGCTATGACTTTAAAAATAGTCCGCTCTCTAACGTTGCAAATGTCACTGCATTCCCAATACGAAGCTTTTTCTTTGATTTCAATAAACCCAGATTCGTTAATTACGATATTCGCTTTGGGATTTTTGTCCTTTGAAACGTTTTCTACTGCATTGAATAGATTCGTGACAACACCGAAATCATTAACTTGCAATTAGCGTTCAATGCCTCTGTTCAGTCTTTTCTGGTCAATAAAATTACCAGTTTCATCAACCCATAATTCATTAACGTTTTCGCCGCTACGAGAGCTTTCTCGTAGCACCTTTATTAGAAGACCATTTTCGTCGAACTGTAAAATTTTTTCAAAACGTGTTTCGTGGTCCTCGTTTTTAAAAATTCTACCATCATTCCCCAAAGTAAAATATGTTGTCTCGTGATAAAAAGCTTCTTCGAGACTATTGTGAAGCCTTTTTCCTCCAATGACTTTGATTAAATTGTCACTATCTACCAATCCAATTTCTTGCACTTTCTTGGCAAAACTTTTGAAATCTAAAAAGTAACGAACGCCTTGCCTAGAAGGCCGAATATATTTGCCTTTTTAAGTGAAATGTTTTTCCAGATAGCAACTGGCATTGGAGTTTGTGGGATGTAAATTTGGAACTTTGCTTTTTTACCTCTCCGAGTGACGTATGTCACGGAGAGGTATTACACCGGCCGTGTCTGTGTGTCTGTCAGACCCCACGTGACCGAGTTCGCAGTTTGCGTATCGGAGCAAACAAATACCCGATTTCCGGAACGCGTTCGCGGTTCACGGAAATTTGACCATTCATCTACCAACACCAGTCTTTACTAACTGGCTTCTAAGTGTCCCACATGGACACTAGTCTGTACTTGCTAGCTTCCAAGCACAACCATCTTCTGTTCTTCGTCTTTCGTCTATACCACATAGACACCAATCTGCAACATTGGCTTCTTACACCACCATCTACTAGTCTTTCGTCTATACCACATAGACACCAATCTGCAACATTGGCTTCAAACACCACCATCTACTGGACTTTCGTCCATACCACATAGACACCAATCTGCAACATTGGCTTCAAACACCACCATCTACTGGACTTTCGTCCATACCACATAGACACCAATCTGCAACATTGGCATCAAACACCACCATCTACTGGTCTTTCGTCTATACCACATAGACACCAATCTGTAACATTGGCTTCTACTCCATCATCGTCGTTAGGCTTAAGATGTACGCGGCAAGCGGCTAGGGTTACGAGAAACGTCTAGCCTCCCAATGTCAGGGCTTCCACCATCGGTTCACGCGAATGCGTTTTTATCTATTATTGGTTTCAAGATACACGCGGCGATCGGCTAGGATTACGAGAAACGTCTAGCCTCCCAATGGCAGGGCTTCCACCTTCGGTTCACGCGAATGCGTTTTTATCTATTATTATAATGGAAACGAATCGTATATACAGGGTGTATCTGAAATGGACGTAGGAGCGGAAGTATTTGGGTTCCTGGGGCCAATATAAGGCGAAACTGTTCTATGACATTTTGTCGTACGCCAACCCATTTGCAAGTTACTTGAACCTAGCCCTTGCTAGTTTGCTTAAATCACAGCATGTTGACTTTGTCTAAAACAGTAGGAATTAAGTTCAAGATAGGATGATTATTGCAAATTAGTGGTTGCCAGCTAAAACAAAAAAAAGCCTCATAGCCAAAGAGTTTATCGTAAATTTTTAAGGAGTAGAAAGTTGTACAGTTGGTGACTCATATCGAACATCACTGTAAAACAACATGTTACGATTAGTTTGTTGAAACAACTGACCGATACTAACGGGAAACTGACAGCGGAAACTAATATGGAACACCGACATTTTGCTTCATTTTTCAAACAATCGAAAGGTTGTAAAAGCGTTCATTTTGGTTAGTGTATAAGACTACATATCCGGCGACGTCTTGTTTCCATTAAATTAGTAAATTATATTTTACATGCTTTAAAACACTTTGAACCTTTGAAAGAAGTACCTTTTTTACCGTTTTTAATGGCAATTTTCATAGAATAATTCTAAGGAGTAAGAATGTACATTTTCTTATGGGTACATTACATTGCATCTCGCATTGCACGTATGTCTCCTGTCGTTCTCAACGCTGGCAGATTGCAACCAGTTAGTAAACGTCATAAGTCTAAAGTTTTAGGGTGGTCTGCAAATTTACTAAGGTTTAATCGTTTATTAATTTATTTGCGAAGTTTTTTCTTAGTTTTAAGTTAACCCTCCACTTTTGGTTTTTTCTCGAATTTTCTTTAGTTTTAATTGCGGTCATCCGTTCGGTTCCGAGGTTAAGAACCGAAAATTTCTTCTTAAAATTTTTCTCTGCTATTACTTTTGGTGGTACCTCGTAATCAGTGTAGGCCAATCACGAGCCTTTCAACCCTTTCTTGAACAAGAGAGTAGTGTGTGACCTTGAGAAGGAATGCTTGGTTTCATGAAGCCCACTAATAAGTACGCTATTCGACATAGCGTACCTAATTTGTTACGGGTGAAGTTTCGGGTGAGGCCCCAAGAAAAACGCCATTACTCCCTCACTGTAATTTTTTGGAGAAACGAATGTTCCCTTTTTTGGTTACTTTGAACCATAACAGATTTTACTTCATTTTCAACATTTAGGTTTCTTCATTATTTGTTGTTTTTTATAAGGATTAAATTTTATAAATTAATTTGTAAAATTTAATCCTAAACAGGCGTTGCCCAACATTCGCCCACTAACATTTATTCACGAATACCGATTTCGATAAGTTGCAACATTAACCTAATCTTTAAACTAAATGCAACCTTTCGATTGTTTGAAGAATGAAGCAAAATGTCGGTGTTCCTTATTAGTTTGCGCTACTTATCGCTGTCAGTTTCCCGTTAGTATCGCTGTCAGTTTCCCGTTAGTATCGGTCAGTTGTTTCAACACACTAAATCGTAACATGTTGTTTTACATTGATGTTTTTTAATGAGTCACCATCTGTACAACTTTCTACTCCTTAAAAATTGACTATAAACTCTATGGCTATGAGGCTTTTTTTGTTTTAGCTGGCAACCACTAATTTGCAATAATCATCCTATCTTGAACTTAATTCCTACTGTTTTAAACGAAGTCAACATGCTGTGATTTATGCAAACTAGCAAGTGTTAGGTTCAGGTAACTTTCAAATGGGTTGGCGTACGAAAAAATGTCATACCACAGTTTCGTCATATATTGGCCCCAGGAACCCAAATACATCCGCTCCTACGTCCATTTCAGATACACCCTGTATATCCCAAAATTTGAAAAAAGCGGGCAAGAGGGGTACCCTTCACTTTAAACGTCAATATTAGCAAAGTTTCGAAAGATAATAGGAACAACTTTATTTTAAACGATTTAACTATTTTTAAAGTTATTTACTGGCGATTAAAATAATTAAAAATAATTATATTTATTTAAATATTAAAGATAAACCCAAGTACCGAAGTCGTTAAATCATTGCCTCCTATATCTATCAAGGCCCGTGCATTGCGTTATATTTCCTACATTGCGTCCTGTATCCATCAAGGCCCACGCATTGTGATATATTTCCTTCATTGCCTCCTATATCTATTGAGGCCCGTGCATTGCGATATATTTTTGAGAACAACAACCAAAATTGGAAGCTCCTCTCAGAACCATAATAATTTGTTTTCTCTGTTATATGAAATGAAAATATGGATAATATTTTCGGCAATTCGATTTGAATGGCTCTTTCTGATGTATCATTCTCTCAGCACTGTTCAAAATGGACAGGAACGTAGAGATTCGAGACACTAGGAATTACGATTATGTTTCAAATCCTCTGTAATGAGGGCTTAAAGGCTTGGAGTGAGTCGAAAGATAAATACACATCCTATTTTTTAGTTGTACCATGCGTACCACAATGTTGCCAGGCGTTTATTGAAGGATGCTTGGGTACTAGTACAGACTGTTACGTCTACCAGGTTTCCTAGCATCCAACAATAAATAGGATTCATAAAAGCCAGTGTTAAGCGCATGTCATGGGTCAAGTCGTTAAATATATCGACGCAGTTAAATAGCTGATGGCATTATTTTATCCACTTTCTCATTGCGTTTCGAGAGGAAGTTCAACTTTGGCACGGACGGCAGATGGCGCTCTTAACCTTCTACCCCCAAAAATCGCTGTTGTCTGCTCGTTTTCCCCTTCCGCGTTTTTTCGTTATAAACTTATGATTTAGCGAACTGTTAAGACAAAATTTCATATTTCCTAAGACAGTTAAGCAGCTACTCCTTTCATCTTACTCCCAGTTAGATTTAACCTTGTTAAAACATAATCAGATGAATTTGAGTTACAATGTCGTAAAATCCTGTGCATACAGTTACCTAGGAGTGATAGAGACATTTTTAACGATGCCTAGAGATGATAAACTTAAGCGAAATTGTTTTACGTTTGAATAAAAATACCGCTTCCAGTAGTGGGTTTATAGTACTCCTTGTTTGTGTAAGATTAGTGTAGCTGTAGAGCATAATCATGGTAAACGCTTAAAAATATATATTTTCAATAAAAACACCGCTTCCACTAGTGGATTTATACTCCTTGTTTGTGTAAGATTAGTGTAGGTGTAGAGAGTAATCATTATAAACGCTTAAAATTATATATTCAAAAATGAAGAATATAGAACATTTTTTTTGTATCGAAAAATATTTTGGTGCTAAGATTGCTTTAGAAAAATCCAAACGGCTAGGTATTGGTAAAAAAGACATGTGTAAGCTATTTGTAGATGAGATAATGTTTTACATGTTTTAAATGAGGCTAAAACTTCCACTATTGTGTCTAAAAAAGTGTTGGCAATGTATATTTTTTAAATATGACGGAATTGCGGTTGATATGATAGCGCCTATTTGCGAAAACTCTTTGATAGAATTTCAAAGGAAGAAGTTAAACGTTAAATTTGCTCGATTAATTTTGTTCGGAAAATAATATATTTAAGCGCTACGTATTACTGAAGGAGATTGATTTTGCCAATCTTTGTGAGTATTTAATTGTTTAATAATTATTTTGGTTAAGTGGGAGCCTAGCTTATGTGTGATTGGGTTGTGGCTTCCATGTTTTGGGGACATTTGCTTTTTGTGTGGCGAGGTATGATTCAGCTTTGATATGGACAAATGTTACAAATCGTACTGGTAGACTAAGAATACGGTTGAGGTATAGCGAGAGACTAGAGTTTCCACAGCAATTGAGAAATATTGAATAGGCTTGAACAATTGACTATTTTAAAATTGAATTCCTGCACTTGCAAAGAATTAAAAAAAGCGATAGATGCATATATTTAGGTTGTTTAAGGGGTAGTGATAGTCATCTCCACTCGGAGAGGTAATATTTTGCTTTCCCAACTTGTACATGAATTAGCAGAAGTTTTTGTTGACAGCAAACGTTCCGTAAGTCGCGTGATCAAAAACCTCTTGAAACTTTCGGCAATCATCTTTTTATTTTTTGTTTTAAAACTTCCTTTGTTGAAGGAGATTTTTTTAACATAATAGTTGGCAGGATTCGCACCACCTTTTCTTTGTCGCGAAGTGCCACCTATTTTGGGGGCCTGCAAAACCTTTTTTTTGTTGAACTTGTCAATAAAGACTTACGATTACGTCCACACTCGATTTTTTACTCTGAGAGAGCTGTTTTTTTTAAATAGTACCTTTTACACCTAACTCGGTTTGATACAGAGTTTTCCAAAATCTTATTCACCCTAGCCTGAGCTTGGTCTTTCAACGCAATTCGCTTTTAATATTTTAAGTGATTTTTTTGTTTCTTAGCACGTAGCAGCGAAACCATTTTAGTTCTCGTTCAGAGCCAGAAAGGCTTCTTTTAAAGCAAGAAAGGACTCCCTCTCTGTTGAACCACGAAAAAAGGTCTCTTTGTTGAACCACGAAAAAAGGTCTCTCTATTGAACCACGAAAAAAGGTCTCTCTATTGAACCACGAAAAAAGGTCTCTCTGTTGAACCACGAAAAAAGGTCTCTCTGTTGGACCACGAAAAACGAAAAAAGGTCTCTTTGTTGAACCACGAAAAAAGGTCTCTTTGTTGAACCACGAAAAAAGGTCTCTCTGTTGAACCACGAAAAAAGGTCTCTCTGTTGGACCACGAAAAAAGGTCTCTCTGTTGGACCACGAAAAAAGGTCTCTCTGTTGGACCACGAAAAAAGGTCTCTCACACATAAACACAAACACAAATACAAAGAATGAAGCAAGAAAAATTTTCTTACCTTTAAAAAGACACTAAGAAATTGCAATGTACAGCTTAGTCCGCTTTTAGAAAAGCGTCAAACCTAAGCCAACTGAAACGATGCTCAGCAAACTTCACAGCTGAAAATAAGAAAACCCAAAACTCATTAAAATGTAATTAGGCTTACCTATAAGCTTTCACGAGTGAAGTGAATGTCTTTGTCTGAATTAAAAGCACGCGTGCCGTCACTGCCGTGATCGGACGAACTTCACATACAGTTCAGTTCAGCTCAAATGTAGACCAAAACATTGAGAGTGAAAAAATTTATTTGTAGCAGTCGCACTCGCTGGGGCCTACTTAGCCATAGCCAACTCGATTACGCAACCACCTGTACACGTTTTCCCCTTCAGTAGTCCAGGCCCATCATCCTCCTTACTCGATGGGAAATTTCAGCTGGTCAAGTTGCTACCGATCTTCTCCAAGCTTGTGTTTATACTCTATGGAAGGTCGTTCCATGGTGGGAGATTTAAAACGGCATTATTTTATTAACCATCTTCGGTCAATATTTTGCTCCGTATAGTATGTTTCATGAGACGCTCTCATTGTACAAACAAACAGTTGATAGCATATTCGTACATAAACACTGTATTATCGGTTTATTCGCACTGAAGTTCTTTCTAGATCCATAGTTTGAAGTAAAAAATTTCACTACTACCCGTTTTGAGTCAAGGATAGTTAGTGGCGGTAACCATCTTAAATAGGCTCTTATGCCTCTGTGGTTGGCAGTAAGTTTGGCAACGATCATTTTTACATTTGCGCAGAATTTACAACCTTAAACCGCTTTGTGAATTGTGATACAGTGTTCCTTTTTTGCTATATTCACGTTGGCGTCTGCTTATCCTCCTAAATTGTTGTGAATATTGAAATTCTAGCCATAGTGGGTGACAAGATCATTCGTTAACATATTTTCCAGATCATGTTTAAGTGAACACTGCACTTTTGCAACGTTAACAGCAATAGGGTTGATAATTGATTATTTACCAAATTCAATTCAGAAGACTTCATTATACATTAACATATTTTCCTTCATCAACTGTACATTCAAGTAATTATTTTTATATTTACTCGACACTTTACTTTAATACACTTGTTCCGCTAGATTTTGATCAATACTAATTGATGATCTGTGGCAAATAACACTTACTGCCTCGAAACTTCTGTTCCAGTTATTTCAAATATGACAAGGTGTAAATTGGAAATAATTTTAATTGTAAGAACAGAATAAACTTAAATACTGAATAGATTTTTAGTAGGGTTTGGATCATTTGACTTTATTTATTATTAGAATTTCTTACAGCCTAACTTACTGTCCAGCAGATGAAAATTACGTGAAACACCCAATAAAGCGCAATGTCATAGTACCTTCCTGGCTTATCATCCTGTGATACAAAGCACCTTAAATTTAATTCATTCCGCATTTTCAAAATAAAAATACCAGAAATAATTGCGTAGAAATATAAATTATCATGTAAATAAAACTATGACGTAAATAAATAGGACGGTGACTATTGACAGACATTGTGTGGCAATAGCCTCACCCATAAATTAATTATTTCTATGTTTTGCAATAGTTCTTTTATTGACAATAATCAAGTAAAATAATTTAAAACAAAAAAATTAAATAATAAAAAATATTTTAAATGAAAAAAAAAACGTTTGTTACATAACTTCTAATAACAAAAAAGAGATATTAAAAGAAAATTATCACAATTAAAAAAGAATGAATAATTAAAAAAAATATTCTTTGTTGATTGTCACACTGCAGTTAAAAAATTAATATATATTATTAAATATTTGTATAGTCTAAAGCAAAATTATCAAACACGTTACCAATCAAGCTCCACCTCCAATTGCCTGATGATTTTTTCATCTTCAGCGGCGTCCCGCTGTCGGCCTTGAGGAGTGGCCACCACCTCAAGGAGGGGCGCCACCTCCGACCCCGCCGCCACCTCACTCTCCGTCTCCACCTGGGACCCTTCCGCCCCCTCGGAGTCCATTGGTGGGGGCATCTGGGAGCCCTCGCCCCCCTTAAGCTCCATCCCCTCCCCCTCGGCCTGCATCGGCGGAGGTATCTGGGACCCCTCCAGCTCCATCCCCTCCCCCTCGTCCTGCATCGGCGGGGGTATCTGGGACCCCTCCGCCCCCTGCGCCGCGACTTGCGGGCGCGCTTTTTGGCTTCGTGGGCCTGTTTCATTAATAATAAAATTTTAGAATACGGGCATTTGAAAATTTATATCGTTTAGCAATGAATGACGAACTATACCATGTCGGCCCCAGCAATCTCGAGCTAAGTGGCCGTAGCGTTGGCAGTGATTGCAGCGGCGTCTTCTTCCGCTGCCGCAACTACGGCCACAATTTTGAGCGCCCCCCGCGCCTGACTCAACCCTTCCGGGCCCTCGCCCTCTAATGGGCTCACGCCCACGCCCTCTGGTGGGCTCACGCCCTGTGCTGGGCCCACGCCCACGCATTGCGGTGGGCCAACGCCCACGGCCCGATTCAGTGTAAGGGGCACCGCCCTGGTTAAAATTGACGTTGACCGTCGAATTTGCACCGGTCACCGTAAAATATCTCTCCATATTAAAACAAAATTTGGAAATAAAGAATTTTGAAATGGGATTTCGTGAGAACTCTGGTGTGGAAGGAGCCTAGGTTTTTGCGCCAAATTACTAGTTATAATTTTAGTGTGAAGTGTAAGAACTGTTTTTGAAACCAAGTACCATTTATTATTCAGACGAGGATTAGAAACCCGGTAGAATAAACCAAAGTTTGTTTCATAAAATGATATATAGTTAGTGCCATATAACACTGAATCTTTTTCATGGAAAACAATTAGTACGGTTTATGAAACAATCTGGTTTATTGTACGAGGTTTCTAATCCTCGTCTGAAAAGGGCATTATACAAAAACGTGGTATAATACGACATTTTTTTATTATACCCGCTTCAGACGAAGTGTAAAAACGTGGTATAACAAACCAAAGTTTTAGTTTCTTTCATAAATTGTGGTTAGTGACAAATTACATTGAATCTTCGTGTGAGACAATATCCACGGTTTATGAAAGAAACTTTGGTTTGTTATAACATTAATACCACCATCAAACGAGCTTTACGTGGTGTGCTAAACAAAAATGTTTTTTTTTCATAAATTGACGTTAGCGCCAAATTACATTGAATTTTTTTCGTGTCAAACACTAACCACAGTTTATGAAAATATCTTTGGTTGGCAACACAAGGTTTTTACACTTCATCCGACGAGGGCATGTCGCGGCATGATTCATGCTCTCTTCAGATAGCTGCAATCGCGGAATTGAAACGAACAAAGTAAGCAGTGCTCATTAGCCAAGGCTTAATATCTATATGGTTAAGAAAACGTTTTAAAACATTTAAACTATTTATTGTAAGATATAAACTATGTGTCGCGTAATAGAGAAATAACATATGCTCTGCATAAAATTATATAATTTGTTACTAAATTTTGAATTTAAAATCGGAAGGAAATAAAATTAGAAGCTCCGTATTAAAACCACTTTCTTGTTTTTCGCGTCCAAAAAGAGAAATGACTGCGTTACAAGCATCAACAATGCACCGGTTTACTACGGCATTATTATTCTCTCTAACCTGCCATTTAACCAGTTTTTTGATAGGTCTAGCTGAACGTTTTCCAAAAAAAAAAACTGCGAGAAAGCGTTAGATGCTGCAGAGATTGTTTATTCGCTAATAAAAGTAGAGTTTAATGTTTGAAGCAACATATAAGGGAAAAAATTGGGAACCTGTTCTGTCTCTGATAAGAGAAACCAACTAAAACATAATACGATCTTACACTATTGCTTTTTACTGTTATCTTTACCTCTCCGTATATTGTTACAGTTTTAGGCGATATATTTTTTAATGTTATATTTAAAGCGTTGTCAAGAAATAAACTAATCAGTGTGTTTTCAAATATGGTCGCATTCATTTCATAGCTGAATTACTCCTTATCAAAGTACGAATGGTAGGTCACCGCGGCGTCTAGTCACGAACATTTTTGGTCCGTCGAGCCGGATTGTTCGAATCAGGCTTTATTTCCGTGGGACACTAGTTCACCGTGGGAAATCTACTGTTGCGACAAGTCCTAGAATATACTTGGTGTCGTCGTTCAATTTGGCAGGATGCCAGCGACAGCCTTGGAGAAAGCCGTAGCTGAGAGAACGAAAGGAGAATTGGGTTTGGCTACGATCACGAAGAAAGTTCAGGGTCATTCTAAGATCCCACTCACTAACCATCAAGCAGAATTTTTCATCGAAGAAGCAGACAAAGCATGGAGGAACATTGAAGAAGCCCATGTGAAGATTACAACGTTAGATCCCGACAACCTTGAGGATTATGAATCAGTATGGAACAAGCTGTTTAACGATTACTCTGTGGCAAAGTGCGATCTTCGTGGTATCAAAGCCAGCTTAAATCCCAGCCCTTTCAGTTCAAGCCATCATACGGAGGTCAAGCTACCAAAGTGTCAACTACCACAATTCTCTGGCGATGTTCATGATTGGATTTCGTTTCGAGATATGTACATTACTGCAATTCATAACAATACGGATCTGTCCGAAGCTCAGAAGTTCACTTATCTCAAGTCCAGCTTGACAAGAAAGGCCGCTAAGCTGATCAAGTCACTTACGATTTCAGATGCCAACTACCGAATCGCCTGGGACACAGTTACAAACCGGTTCGAGAATAAACGCGAACTCTACTTCGCTATCATGCAACGATTTACCACGCTACCAACTGCGTCAACCAGCAATTCAAGCTCCTTGCGGTCAGTTGTGGATGGCGGAATGGAATGTACAAGAGCCTTGGACACACTAAACATATCGGACAAATGGGATTCGGTTCTAGTCTACATGATGACGCAGAAATTGGACCCGGCATCCAGGGAACAATGGGAGTTGAGCCTAAAAACTACGGAAATTCCGGCGTATCAAGACCTTTTGGATTTCATTGAGCAACGAGCACGTTCCCTGGCAGCCTCGTCGTCAGATTCCGGGACGAAAAAGAAAGACTCACTACACAGGGCAGTCAATCTTCACACCAGACCAAGGACTATTCCCGCCAATGGGGAATGTTCATTCTGTGCTGGAGCACATTTCAATTTCCGGTGTCCCAAGTTCACCGCCATGAAAACCGACGAGCGACGATCGTTGGTACAACAGAAGAAGTTGTGTTTCAACTGCCTGCGGACTAACCATAGAGCTCAAGAGTGTCAGCTGGGAAAAAATTTCAACTGCCTGCGGACTAACCATAGAGCTCAAGAGTGTCAGCTGGGAAAAAATTTCAACTGCCTGCGGACTAACAATATAGCTCAAGAGTGTCAGCTGGGAAAAAGTTGCAAGACCTGCGGAAGAAACCATCATTCGCTTCTTCATCCCGACGAAACCACTAATCTCGGCAGTACTCAATCGTCTAACTCAACTCCAAATCCACCGTAGAGTCAAGTCCAGAATTTTTACTGCCAGGGATGGAATGTCTCAAGGTCCGACGCGTTATTGGCAACAGCAATCTTGCAAGTCAAGACCTCTCAAGGCGGATGTTTGCAGTTCCGTGCCCTATTGGATAGTGGGTCAACAGTTTCATGCATATCTGAATCCTGTATTGGACGGCTGGGTCTGAACCGAGAGAAAGTCGATAGCGATGTAATCGGTCTGGGCTCAACACAGATCGGCATGACAAGGGGGCTTACGCAAGTCCACTTCAAGGCTCATTTTGATACGACGAAAGAGGAGAAATTTTGCGTAGATGCCTACGTGTTGAAGAAGGTCACGTGTCGTCTTCCGACCAGAAGTTATGACATTCGAGGCTGGCATCACCTGAAGCAGCTCCAACTTGCCGATCCTAACTTCAATATTCCCGGAGAAATTGACATACTCTTGGGAGCGGATATATTCTTCAAACTACTCCTCGATGGGAAACGAAATGGAGATCCGAAACTTCCCGACGCTGTTCACTCGAGGCTGGGCTGGTTGATATCAGGACCAGTCGACTCCATTCAACCCGGAATTCAAGTCCATCACGCAACGATTGGCCTTGAAGAAACGCTGAATCGGTTTTGGACCATCGAGCAAGTACCGAAACGGATGGCTATGACCCAAGAGGAGAGGCGGTGCGAAGAGACGTTTCAAGAGACTCATTACCGAGATCAAACTGGGCGATTCGTGGTTCAGATACCGATGTAAGAACCAAGGGTGCCTCTGGGATATTCAAGAGAAACCGCAAAGGGACGGCTGTTGCAGATGGAAAAAAAGATGAATGCTCGTCCTGAACTGAAATCTCTCTACCAGGGATTCATGGATCAGTATGAGTCCTTGGGGCATATGACGGAGGCGTGGCAACTACATTCATCCGAACAGCGCATCTTTATTCCACAAAATTACGTACTCAAAAATTGGGATATAACCAGTAAATTCCGAGTCGTTTTTGATGCCTCGGCCAAAACCAGCTCTGGTTCATCACTTAACGACGCTCAGATGGTTGGCCCGGTGGTTCAAGATTCGCTGTACGCTATAATACTGAGGTTCAGGATGAATCAATTCGCTTTCACAGCAGACATTACGAAGATGTATCGGCAAATCTGGGTGGCACCTCACCAACGCGATTTACAATGCATTTTAAGGAGACCGTCACCAACGTCACCCATTCGAGAGTACCAATTGAACACCATCACATACAGAACGGCGTCGGCGCCGTTCCTAGCGACTCGGGTTCTTCAGCAACTCGGCGATATGGAAACAGCCACGTATCCGTTGGGATCTAAGATCTTAAAGCAAGATTTCTATGTAGACGACGTCATGAGCGGCAGACAAACCATTGACGACACAAAGAAATCTATCTCAGAACTCCGTTCTCTAACCGATAGCGCTGGACTCATGCTCAGGAAATTTTCGTCAAACTCGTCTGAATGTCTGTCCGAGGTCCCAGCAGAACTTCGAGAAGTCAACGATGTACCTGTGGTGGATGAAGATGCACTAGTCAAAACTCTTGGGTTATACTGGGATACGAAACGGGATCAATTCCTATTCAAAATCCGAGTAACTGCCATTCCGCTAATACTCACAAAAAGGACGCTGCTATCCGAGATTGCTAAAATATACGATCCTATGGGCTGGATCTCTCCTGTGGTCGTCCAAGAGATGATTCTAATGCAAGATGTTTGGAAAGAGAAGATTGCTTGGGATGAACAACCGTCGGTTTCCATTCGAAAGCAGTGGCAGGACTTCCAAGTATCCTTCGCTCAATTAATTCAAAACGTAAAACTGGATCGATGGACACATTATTCCGAGAAGATTACCGAGCTCGAGCTACATAGGTTCTCAGATGCGTCAGAGAAAGCGTATGCGGGTGTCGTCTATCTACGATCGGTAGACACCTTTGGAAACGTGAAGATATCGCTACTTACCTCGAAAACGAAAGTTGCTACATACCACGACTGGAACTCAGTGGGGCACTGTTACTCTCGGACCTTATGGAAACTGTCAAGGAATCGTTGAAAGTCTCGTTCGACCGGGTCCACGCTTGGACGGATTCTACGATAGTACTTTGCTGGCTTGCCTCATGTCCACGGCGTTGGAAGATGTTCGTGGCCAATCGTGTGTCTCGAATACAAGAAGTCATTCCCGGATCGAATTGGAGTCATGTACTGGGGACCGAGAATCCCGCCGACGTCGCGTCCCGAGGAATTGCGGAACATGAATTAAGCAATCATCCGCTTTGGTGGCGTGGACCATCATGGTTGTCGGACCTTACATTGAATCTTAACTCATCTGTCCAAGCCATGGATACTGACTCAATAAACACGGCCAAAATTGAAGAAAGGGTTACCATTGTCGTCGCAAGAACCCATGTAGTCAACATGGCCATGCTCACGAGATACTCAACGCTACTGCGACTTCGCCGTATTACGGCATGGATCTATCGATTCTTCAACAACTGCGCCATCAAGCATGAAATTCAAGTTAATCAACATTCAGCAGCTTCCACTCGGATTACTGGTCCACTCACAACTGCGGAATTAGAGGTGGCGACGGTGGTTTGGGTCAAGACGGTACAGTCATATTCATTTGCCAAAGACATCGAAGACTTACAAGAAGGAAGGTCCCTGTCGCATAAAAGCAAGCTGTTAAGTCTACGACCAGCATTGGATACAAATGGGCTACTACGTGTTGGAGGACGTTTAAATCAAGGAGATTTCGGACACGATATGAAGCATCCAATTCTACTTCCAAGACACCACCGATTGACTGAAATGGTGATACAAGAAGCACACATACAGCATCTACATACGGGAGCCCAACTAGTACAGAGCATAATTTCAATGAAATACTGGATTATTCGAGCTAGAGATGCCATTCGACATCAAATTCGGAAATGTGTTACATGCACGAGGTACCGCAAGCACCGCATTTTGGAGGCATATGGGAGGCAGGCGTGAAATCCATGAAACATCATTTGCTCAGAGTAGTGGGTCAGACTCTCCTAACGTTCGAAGAATTCACAACCATTACAACTCAGATTGAGGGATGTCTCAACTCTCGGCCGCTGACACCACTCTCGTCTGACCCAACAGATCTCCGAGCACTCACCTCTGGGCATTTCTTGATAGGTGATTCGCTCCAGTCAATTCCGGACCCAAACCTTCTGCACCTGCCTATCTCAAGTCTTGGTCGATGGCAGTTACTACAAAAATTGAAACAAGACATCCATAAACGTTGGCAACGAGAATACGTGACACGATTGCAACAACGTCCCAAATGGATGAGTCCACAAAGAAATATTGTAGTCGGCGACATCGTCCTGATCAAGTCTGACGTTGCTTCTCCCACTACCTGGCCGTTAGCTAGAGTTGTACAAATCCATCCAGGACTCGACCAACTAACCAGAGTCGTGACCCTGCGAACAAGCAAGGGCGAAATACAGCGACCCATTGTGAAGCTTTGCCTACTCCCTTTGGACCAATGAAACTCGAGTGAAGATACTACCGACCTTCATAATTGATATGGGATATCAAAGCCGGAGAATGTTTAGTCGCTGATAAGAGAAACCAACTAAAACATAATACGATCTTACACTATTGTTTTTTACTGTTATCTTTACCTCTCCGTATATTGTTACAGTTTTAGGCGATATATTTTTTAATGTTATATTTAAAGCGTTGTCAAGAAATAAACTAATCAGTGTGTTTTCAAATATGGTCGCATTCATTTCATAACTAAATTACTCCTTATCAAAGTACGAATGGTAGGTCACCGCGGCGTCTAGTCACGAACAGAACCGATATATTTTTATTGCTTTTCTTGAATTAGAATTTAAAAGAAACCACATAATGGTTTTAAAACTGGCGGTTTAACAAGTTTGTCCGGTTTCAAGCGACTTCTCACGGTAAAAATTAATAAACATATATCTTAACTAGATTTCTGCTGGATAATGGATAGTGTAATTATTTGAAGTAAATTTTTCCCTCTGATTTAATTAATTGAATTGCAAGTGAAATTTAAATTTTGTAGAAGGGAAATTATCATTTCTCAACAATTTTCCTTTTCATATAATCATTAGACCAACACAAGCGCGGGCGCTCGCTCCTCTGCTTCTGATTCTGATATAGTAAGCAATAAGTAAACAAAGCTAAGTAAAACCTATCACCAAAGGTAAACGTTTCCTAGATTATACAAAATCCCCCTACTGCTCTGTCATAATCTCCCATCATAGTGAAAATAAGAAGGTAAAAATACAATATAAAAATAATCTTAAAAAACTAGAGGCTTCCTAATCAGCAGAGCGAATGATAGTCTAATTAGGTCCTTGACTTTCATTCATTGCAGGGTTACAAATAGGTTGAGTTGTGAGTGAAAATAACGTAGAAAGTTGCTGCTAATATGTAACCATTTTTGATTTGGAATTGTTAATTGGTGTTGCCGCTGACATTCGCTATTGCCTTTCAGTTTGACAGTACGTGATCCTAGCAGAACATTCATTACCACAAACTTAAATTTTGCGCCTTTTGAATATTGGTGAAAATGCTTTCTAGTGAAAATTTAAATAATTGTAGGTATGAAGTAGGAAAATGGAGTCTTTTATCTTTATTTACTTCCGAAACAATATTAAAACCTTTTTCAAAAAATATTGATGTTTACATTTATTTAGTTCCAATATAATATTACACCTTTTCCAAAGTTAATTTTACCCTAACTATACTTCGTAAAGTTTAATTTAACGGTTTATGTAGTGTTGATTTACTTTAATACGAGTTGCAATAAAATATTAAATTGAATTGTATCCTGGCATGAGATTTGAAAATGTTTTAGCGGGTGTTTAAATTTCATGACGATTTTTCCGTCATTGTTGTCACAGGTCACCAAAAAACTACTATTTTGGATTAATTTCACGTTAATTATAGTTATTAAGCTCTCTTACTAGAGTTAATTTAGTTTATTACGTAAGTTGAACAAGAAATTCTCCTTAAACGCAAAGCTTAGTAGAGTGTTTGATCCTAGCAAAACATTCATTACCGCAAACTTTTAAATTTTGCGCCTTTTGAATATTGGGAAAAATGCTTTCTACTGATAATTTAAATAATTGTAAGTATTAAATAGGAAAACGGAGTCATTTATTTTTATTTACTACCCAAACAATATTAAACCTTTTTCAAAAACTATTGATGTTTAAATTTATTAAGTTCCGATATAATATTACACCTTTTCCAAAGTTAATTTTACCCTAACTATACTTCGTAAAGTTTAATTTAACGGTTTGTCTAGTGTTGATTTACTTTATAATACGAGTTGCAATAAAATATTAAATTTAATTGTATTCTGGTTTGAGATTTGGAAATGTTTTAGCGTGTGTTTAAATTTCATAACAATTTTTCCGTCATTGTTGTCACAGGTCACCAAAAAACTATTATTTTGGATTAATTTCACGTTAATTATATTTATTAAGCTCTCTTACTAGAGTTAATTTAGTTTATTACATAAGTTGAACAAGAAATTCTCCTTAAACGCAAAGCTTAATAGATCGTTTGATCCTAGCGGAACATTCATTACCGCAAACTTAAATTTTGCGCCTTTTGAATATTGGGAAAAATGCTTTCTAATGATAATTTAAATAATTGTAAGTATTAAATAGGAAAACGGAGTCTGGGTGAAAGATAAGTGTAGTTTCAACTTTAATCTGTTAGTTAAATTTAAACTAATACCAATATATTGGTTTAGCCAAATATCGGTAGCGATGGGCCAATACCAGTTTAAACCAATTCCAATAATAGATCAGTTTAGTCAAGTAAAGGTATCGGCGCATCTCTATTCTTTAGGAAGGCTTTACTTTTTATCACTCGCACACATAGCAACACTATCCTGAATACCATTATAAAACAGTTATAGCAACGGCTGCGGAGCTTCTGAAATTTTGAAATATTTTCAAATAAATTAAAGATAAGTTCTTCAAGTAACAGTTCTTTTTCTAAAACATACCTTCGCTTCGCTATCCTAAAGATCAACAAGCATCACTATTTTTAACATTAACCTAAACTGTGAACCTTCAGTTCAATAAATGAGAGCCTAAGCCAAACTGGACGCTGGACTGGAGGCTCTGAAGCTGGGGGTTCCCGCCGTCTAACGACTACGAGAGTCGAGAAAGACTACGTACGAAATCTAAGCCTTGGTCTTCCAAAAACCAATATCAAATAATATAATGAAATCAATTACCTTTAGTTTTATAACTGGATTGCTTTTTTCAACAAAATTTCGACCTAATAGCAAAGTGTTTCTTAGCAAGGGTGTTACAGAAAATTTATAAAATGAAATAAACATTTTAAGGCGGTAAAATACTAAAAAGCGTCGACTGTTCAAAAACAAGTTCAACCATGGAGGCTGTATCTTCATAAGATACAGGCTCTTTGCATAGCCCGCTCGATCACGCGCGTCACGACGCAAGCTGCTCGCGCTATAGCTATACACGAGCAGCGCAGCGTCCGGGAGCGTGGATCGAGTGGGCTATGCTCTATGGTTCAACTTAACTCTTTATCAGGCACAAAGCTAGGCCCTCCCTTGTTCTCAATCTGGTTGAAAATTGAAGAAATGGGTATCAGCGCGCTAACAGGTTAACCTGATATTTAACTTAAGAGCCGTACTTCCGCAATTAACTAAAATTAACATACTTAGACTTAATTTTTTTTATGACACTGGCAAAGGCACACCCTGAACACTTAATTGTTAAATTAAGAGTATTCCGAAAAGTAACTTCGCTCTAGTTTTTCAGTTAGAGGTGGTTAAATATCACGAAAAACCCCATGTTAATCTCCATAGGAAAATGGGTAAAAGCATGTGAATTTTGCTTTAACGTTACAAAAGAGTATAAAGTCATATCTACAAGGGCCTACCGGCCCTGTAGAATTAGCCCTTAAAAGGAGGACTATTCTCTTAGGAAAATATTAAAAAATAAATGACAATCTTACTACAATATGATAATTAGTGGATTTAATTAGTCTTAAAAACGATCAAGGACTACTGCCTCGTCATCCGCCATTGGTTTAGTGGCGTCTGCTAAATCAAACCTCCTACCCCTACGGGATTGGTTGAATTCTCACAGGCTGAGGGAGAGAGACGTAGAGGGGGAGAAAGAAGAAGTGGTTCGATTTAGCAGACGCCACTAAAGTAGACGCCACGGATGGCGAGGCAGTAGTCCTTGATCGTTTTTAAGACTAATTAAATCCACTAATTATCATATTGTAGTAAGATTGTCATTTATTTTTTTAAAAAATATTTAATTCCACTTATATTTAGAAAAAAAGCTGTTCTTTTAAAGTATAATCAGTTATGCAAGCTGCCCTTTTCCTTTAATTAATACTGAATGAAATATACAAAATAGCGCGAGGCCAAATGGCGCTACATCGAGTGACAGATGATCACTAATTTACTAAACCCCTTTTTAATTGTCGCGCTCTACAGTTCGTGACTGATCTTTTCAAACGCGCGCTTTCACCTCTAGATCTTAAGTTCTCTGAAATTTCATAAGTTCTCTCCGTCATACGTTCATTCCAAAAGTTTGGGCACTGGGTACAGACTGGAGCTTCTCACGAAGTGGCCTAGGTAGGTCATAGATTCAGGGTAAAGCGACGTACGCCTGGTGAGTAGGGCGCTGCTCTCAAAGGAGGCTTAGTAATGCAGACTAAATAGGACATAGATGCGGAAGTCCTGCAAAATTAACCACCACCACCGAGTGTAGCCAATTGACTCGCTTCCGTCGTTCTCCCTCTAACTAGTTATCTCGAGTACTGTAAGTCTCTCAGTAGCGTTACGAACTTGTATAGAAAGTGCACTCATACTTATGGAAGGAACATATCACTTATAAACTTAAGCTTGACTTACTTCATTAGAGAAATCATCTTCAATTGTTGTATTTGATAAATAAGGACTGATCCTAGAGAGCGAGGAATCATTGGAATTTTCGGAGTTGTTCTCAATTACCTTTTGGAGAATTGCCCTGAAACGAAAAGAAAATAATTCAAGTTGAAATTGAATTTAAGAGTTTCAATGAATATAAATAATTATCGTACAGATAATTAAGTGACGTGGGTTGAGAGTTTTCCATGACGGAAATCAAGCGTGATGACGCAGACCTCAGGACAGCAGGTGAATTGTTAGATAGACCCAAAGCTAATAGGCTTTCCAATTCATTTTCCTTAATATAAATTTGAAAATTGTAACAAAATTCAGAATCATAGGTAACAAAATGCCAGGGAGCCCAGCCAAAAATTTAAATTCCTTAAAGGAAAAAAATTGGATTTTTTCCCCCGGAATTATGGGATTTTATAGGAGAAAAAGTGTTTTTTTAGGAAAATATAGGACCAACAATGCTCGTATAATATTCCTGAATTTTAAGAAAATCGTTTAAAATTCCCAGAGTTTTTAGTCAAAAATGTATTTCTAGGTTTCCATGAACCCTGGTTTAAGCATTGCTTAAAATAAAAAAAAACCTTTGACTTACTTCGTTAAATTTTCTTAGAAGTTCTTGAACCTCAGGCGTGAAGATATCCCTGGCGTTAATTAATATATAAGATGCTTGAAGAGCAATGACCATGCTAGAATTAATGAACAATTAAATTTTAGAATTTTGCAATACCTTACGCCGTAATTACCCCAGTTCGCACTTCTTATTATGGCAATTAAATATCAATCTCGACTCGAAAACCGCGGTAATAAAACAATTTAATCCTTGGGCTACGACCTTGCGGGATTCTATATTTTGGCAAAGAACTAAAAAAATAATCAAAACGACGGAAGCGAGTGAATTGATTAGGCCTACACTCGGTGGTGGTGGTTAATTTTGCAGAACTTCGGAATCTATGTCCTATTTAGTCTGCTTTATTAAGCCCCCTTTGACAGCAGCGCCCCACTCACCAGGCGTCGTTTTACGAGAATCTATTCATGACAAGCTCCAGTTTGTAACATGCAGTGACAAACTTCTGGAACGGAACATATCTTATGAACTTAGGCTTCTAGTAACTATAAGACCAGTCCGCATAATGAAACGTTCACGAAATATCTCCAAATGATGAAATTATAGGATAATATAGAACAGGTTGAAAAACAAAGGATTTTATAGGAATAATAAAACTCGGTATTTACCCGAGACTAAATTTAAACATTCTACTTGAATATTTAAGACATCAGTCGCTGAACTGTTTATTTCCTTCTCGAGAAAAAACTGGTTGATTACTTCAAGAAGCTCCACTTTCTTAACAGAGGCCAGGATTTCATTGGTGACGCCATTAATCTATTAATTAGCATCGCATTTAATGGAAATGTGCAGGTAACAAAACACTATGCCTTAAAAGAACGGCCTTTTTCTAAACATATAAAAGGAAGCAAATATTAAAATGAAATAAGTAAATGATCTCTTATTACAATATGATAATTCAATTACATTCAATTATTCTTAAAAAAGATCAAGGACTACTGCCTCGCCATCCGTGGCGTCTGCTTTAGTGGCGTCTGCTAAATCGAACCTCTCTTACCCCAAACGGAATTGGTTGAATTCTCACAGGCCGAGAGAGGTAAGGGTAAGGTAAGTTCGATTTAGCAGACGCTACTAAACAAGCAATGGCGGATGGCGGCGCAGTAGTCCTGGATTTTTTATAACTAATTAAATGCTAATGTAATTTATTAATTTAATTTTTATGTTTAATTCCTTTTATATGTTTAGAAAAAGGATTCCGTTCTTTGAAGGCGTAATCAGTTATGTTAGCTGAAGTTTTCCTTTATTTTTCTTCAATTTGAAAATGTTATTAATTTATTATCCATGTTATAAATACCTTTATAACTTCTTTAATAATTTGAATAGCGAGGAGTGGCAACTTGTCATCAACGCCTTCCTTTAACCCTTTTAGCAGCCACGTTTTTAAAACTTTGAAGTTGGAGTTACGTCGAGTAGCGTTTAAAAACAGTTGTAAAAACGTTGGGGTGCATTTTCGTAAAATACACAGAAGGAACTCGCATATCCGCAAAATAATTAGAAATAAAAAAGTACTTCTTAAACTAGTTCCTTCTAAAGTACCAATTATTAACAACACAAGTTCATAAGATTATGTTCATCGATAAGTTAGTAACTGGTTAAACATTATAGCTCGTCATGAAGCGAGTGAAGTAGGTCATATATTCAGGGTAAAGCGACGCCTGGTGGTGAGGCGCTGCTGTCAAAGGCTGAGTAATGCAAACTAAATAATAATAAGATGGATTGCAAAATTAACCACCGTCGTTCTCGAACTAGCTCAAGCTGCAAGTCTCCAGCATTACGAACTTGTATAGGAAGTGCACTCGAACTCGAGATTGCCAGTTTAGGGACCTCAGTCTGTCTTCTCGCCTAAAGGCTTTCAGCAAATACGAGATCTTTGAAGCCTGGGCTTGAACATCCTCCAGGAGGGTTATGTCCCGAACTCGATTCGGGTTCCATAGGCAAGAGGCTGATTCCAGTAATGGTCGAATAAAGGTCGTGTAGATTGAGGTCAAAGTAGTTAGGGACTGGCCAGAAAGGTTATGTTTAATTACGGCCAAGAGGCAATTCGCACGGGTCACCGTGCGAGAGACATGGGAGTGTTGGTCAAGGTTAGCCGTTATAATTGTACCCAAGTCGCTGTGTTCGGTAACACGTCTGATGTTTTTGCCCACAAGAAAATACGGAGATAGCGAGGTAGGCTGAATTTTCTTGGCTTGGATACTCTGAACAACCGATTTTGAATCATTGAATGAAAGTGCGTTTGCGTATGACCAAGCCTCAAGAGTCTTCAAATCATCCAGAAGAGTTTTAACATCGGAATAAGAATTGATGACGCGGAATAGTTTAAGATCATCAGCAAACAAACGACATTCAGATTGTAGCCGTTCTGGTACGTCGTTAATGTATACCAAGAATAAAAGAGGACCCAAAACGCTTCCCTGTGGTACGCCACTATAGACTGGTAACGGGTCACTTAACGTCTGATCGACACGAACCATCTGCATACGATTTTGCGAAAACGCCGATATCCATTGTAGTACGTTATTGTTAACTCCATACATCTTGAGTTTGGACAGAAGACGGGGATGCGGGACCGTGTCAAAGGCCTTGGGCACATCAAGGTACAGGACATCCACGCGCTTCTTATTTTCATAGGCATCCATCCATAGGTGAAGTGAAGAAAGCATATTGGTAACTGTAGATTTATTGTGTAGAAACCCGTGTTGGTAAGGGGAAAGAAATGGCTTCAGGTGAGTTGTTAGAGCAAATTTGATACACTTTTCCAGTACTTTGCATATAGTGGACGTGAGGCTTATTGGACGATAGTTTTTTGCCTTGGATTTTTGACCAGAATTTTTGTAAATAGGAGTAATGTGTCCCATTAGCCAATCTCTGAAGAGACTGCCTTGTAGCAGCGAATTGTGAAAAAGGGCATGTAGTGGGCGAAAAATAGTCGAAGAGCATTTTTTAAGGAGTCGATTGGGAAAGGCATCCGGGCCGGAAGAGGATTTAACGTCCAACTGGCCGAGAACTCGACTTATGTCCTTGAAGGAAGGCACGAAGTCATCCATAGTGTTGACGGTTAACTGAGGTAGATGAGAGTCGTCCGTAATACGCCGGTTGAAATTATGAACGAACGTTTCATTGAGGTAGTTTTCCATACGCAAGTCAGTATCTATTAAATTATTTCCATCCACCAAAATGCTGAGACGAGATTTTGGTGAGATTAGTTAGCACGAGGGCTAATTCGGCAAAGTGGTCTATAAACTCGCGGTACCAGCCGCACATTCCTAGAAAGGACCTGACCTCTTTCAGATTAGTGGGACGGGGGTATTTTGAGTATTCTCTAAAAGCCAGTGACTTGGATGGTTCCGTTTCAATTCCGTTTTCATTTCTCTCGTTTGCACGTGAGACCATCTTCACGCATGCGTTCGAGAATCTTCTCAAAGGCGACCACGTGGTTTTCTATTGACAGGGTTTTGGTAAGCAAATCGTCGAAGTATATTTCGGCGTGGGTTGTAAGAAAGTCCCTAAAAACTGATTCCATGAGTCTTTGGAAGGTCGCCGGGGTGTTTACCTAACCAAAGGGCATGACGTTGAACTCAAACAGACCTTTGTGTCACAAAGGCTGTGTACTGCTTACTTTCTTCACTCAACTCCACCTGCCAAAACCCATCTTTTAGGTCAAGGAGTGAGAAGTATTTATTGCCTAATAATTAGTCTAGCTGTGCCCTAATTAGCGGAATCGGATACACATCCGGTACTGTCACACTATTAAGTTTTCTAAAGTCCCCACGGAAACGGTAATTCGGTTTACTGTTTGGGTCTAGGCTTTTCTTTTTGATTAGTAATATGGGGGATGAAAAGGGGGAGTTACTTTTTCTAATTAACCCATCTTGGAGCATTTGGTCCAATTGTTTTTCCACAACTTCTCGCTTGGGAGGAGAAAGTGTATATGGGCGCGATTTATAGGAGGTTGGGTCAGATAGTTTGATTACGTGTTCGACTACTTTTTTTCGGCCAGCTTTCCCTGAAAACAAATCGGGAAAGCTTACTACTATCTTTTCGATTTGTGCTAGCCCTTGCAGCTCCTCGGGGGTCCTATCTATTGGAACTTCAGGAGGCTTGACCTCCACCGTTACAGGAATATTTTCCACTAGATCGGTACTCGGATTAACTCGTTTGAGTTCCGACGACCCATGATCCGAGGCGCCGCAAAAATTCGAGCCGAAATCGGTCGCGTAAGAAACTAAAGGGTATTCTTGGCCCTCTTCTCTAAACGTGTACGTCAACGTGTGTGGCTGTGCGTGAAGCCCCGTATGAAGGCTAAAATCCCAACCTATTATAATGTCGGCTTCCGGGTTAGTGGATAAACAAAATTTCTATTTCCAGGATATGTCGCTAATTTTTTCCACGAAAGAGGATCGCCCTTCTAATTCTACGTTAGTGTTATTTATTGCCCCTAGCGGCGGTCCTGTGTAAGGTTCTAATTCCTCATTTTGGTACCTTAGGGAGTCATAGAGGAATTTGGAAATCAAAGTGACGTCAGCGCCATTATCTATGAGAGCGGTACTTTCCCACCCACGAATAGTAATTGGTACGCGTGGTCTTGCACGTGACGTTGAAACGCAGCAGCTAAGCCTCGCGTCTTGCCTAACATGATGGGTATCGCTTTCACCCTCACTAACCTCTTTGTCTATCCTTGATTGGTCATCCCAATGGTCAGATTCTGGGTTTCGGGGATTAAGCGACTTAACAGATGTATGGGGGTCTAAAATTGTATCCCTCGCCTGATAGACTGGGCCAAACACTATCACAGCAGCGGAAGCACGTGGTCCAGACCGAGATTGATCGGTACGTTGCTCCGCTTTGTTTAAATCGCGGTTTCTTTTGTGGCAATATTTTTGCCTGTGGTTTCTTTTGCCACAATACGAGCGCTGGCGAGGAGGTCGTTTTTCTTCTACCGTCTCCCTATTGGTTTCCCTAACAATGGATTGGCAATTTGAATTGGCATTGTCCTCTTGGCCCAACTTATTATCCCTATTTTGATTCCCAATTTGGCTTAAAAATTAATATTAGAGGATTTGGTAAATTTTGAATCGTACGCGTCGCATTGAGCCTGCATATGCTGTGCGTCTTGGGCGGCCTCTTGTACTTCGGTGAGGGAGTGTTCGCCCGAGATTTTCCTGGATCGAACCTGGTGGGGGTTTAATCCATTCAAAACTTTCCTAGCTATTTCATGTGTTGACATGTTAGTGTCGAGTTGTTTACACATTTGTTCTATTTCTAGGATTAACTCCAAAACTTTCTCGTTTTCGATTATAGATAGTAATTTCTATCTGCCATGTTTACTTTCATGGGAATCCCCGAAGATAGGGGTGAGTCCGAATGGTGGGATAACTAACTCTTCGGGGTCACCTTACTCTACCGTTTCGGTAACACGTGGCGGAAAATTCCTATTTAAAGTGGTAGGCCCGTGATAGGATTGCAAATTTCCGTTTTTTCGGAACTAGATCTGGATGAACTACCATTTTGAGTATTAGAAATTCCCGAAGCCATGAGTTGTTGTAACAACTGGTTTTATTGTTTTTGCATATCCAATAGAGAATTCATGGTTGCCGTTAGGCCTTTAAATTGTTTTCTAACCCTACTAGGGGACATGGGCTGACTTTCGTCACCTTCACTACCACTTTGATTTTCGCGATCCATTTTTAAAGGAATTATTCGAAAATCTTCTGAAGCCTAGTTCACACCTGGCGAATTGAGCAGCGAACGGAGGAGCGAACTGAAGGCGCGAATAAGTAAGCGAATAGATCCAAGCGAATGAGGGAGCGAAGAGCTGTCACACTAGGCGAATTGAGGGGCGAAATCTCCAAAATGATACCTGTAGGGGGTGCTATATTGGCGGGAAAATCAGAAAGATTGGCTGGTTTGTCCTTTTGCATCATTTCCAATGGATAGAATGATAGAAAGAAGGTGCTTGCATTGCATTGGGGTAGGATTTTTGTAGCTAGAGGATGAACTTAATACACCAGCCAATAAAAAATCAAAAAACTGTATGGGATTTGATTAAGCTTCGTAAACTATTGCAGAAATTACGAATGAATGATAGAGCCAATTATATGCCTAGGAAGTGGTTGAGAACGACTCCGACAACATTAAAGAGTTTATTGCAAATGGTGGGTCTATATATTCAGAAGAACGACACAATTTTGCCAGAAAGCATTCCGCCCGGTGAACGTCTTGGTCATGCTTAAGGCCAAGTATATTTGGATGAAAGAAAGAAAAAAATCTTCTTTGGTCGCTCGCTAGAAAATAGATTTTTGGGCGATAACAGATAAGAGCTGAGCAGCGAATAAAAAGGCCTCCTACCCACCCACATTTTATACGGGCAAAGCTGGCCTATTCGCTCGTAAAAATAGTTTGGAAACTATTCCGGGCGAACGGGGTGAGCGAATGGCCAAAACTATGTCAGACTAGGCGAACGTATGAGCGAACTGTTCGTGACGGGCTATTCGCTCCTCCGTTCGCTCCTCAATTCGCCAGGTGTGAACCAGGCTTGAGAGGGTCAGTTAATTAATTAACAAAATTTAAAGATAAAAATTAATGTTGCCTTTTTACGCAACAATTTAATTCAAGGGGAATTATAGTTAATAGAGTTCGTAAGGTTATTACCGTAAACAACGTAAACACGAGATTTCAGTAAAGTAAATTAAAACAAAACAAAATTTTGATACTCTTTCTGGTACGTTGATTATGCGATGGGTCTTCCTTAGTGTGGATACTTCGTTGCTGGTAATGGCCATTTTCAGTGTTCGAGTATCGTAATGTTCTCCTTTGTTCTAGTTTCAAGCGAGCTGGTCCTGTTCGGTTAACGGCACTGGAAATTGGACTCCATCGGTCCGTGTACTGTAGGAGTCCATTCTTTTTCTTGGAGCGAGCGGGTCCCTATTCGAGTTTCGGTACTGCAAAACGGCGTCTTTTTTGTGGTTCAGCGTGCGGGTCCGGTCAGCTCCCAATACGTCCGTATATTCTACCTTTGTCCCTTGTTGTATCGTAGTTTTTCGGTGCAGCTTTTCAGGATCGTACTTAAAGTCGTTAATTATGGCTGCACGGCCCCTCCACCATTTTGTAGCGGGCGATAAGACGTTAATTTAACGATGGGGGAAAATCGCGCCTTAGCTACAAAAAATAAGTAAAACCACAGATTTTAGATTTTAAAATAAATACATTTATTTCCATAAAGGGTTTACAAGTTCATCCTCTAAAGGGACAGTCTTGACTCTCCTGAGTCGTGGTTCTAACTACCTTGGTGAGTAGCTCTCTCGTCCAGGGCTCTCGTTCCCCTCGGTCCCATCCAGGGGGGTTGACACTCGAGAGCCTATCCCGGAGACGGAGAGAGGCCAACTTCTCTTTCACGTAACATTTACACCTGGTGGAGGATGCTACCATATACTGGCGTCACACTCTACGCTGGTTTGAGTTTCAGGAATTATATCACAGACCTTCACAATTATTAGCATTATAATGCGATTAACAAATCATGAAACAGACAAATCATCTGTCTGTCCGTTGTTACACCCACGTGACCGCGTTCGCAGTTTGGGTATCGGAGCAAACGTGTTCGCCATTTCCGAACTGCTTTCACAGTCACGGAAATAGCTCCTCTACTTGAGTTCTCACACCACCATCATCAGGTCTTTGTCCATCCCACACGGACACCAGTCTGTTCTTACTGGTTTCTAATCACCACCATCTTTTGATCTTCGTCCATCCCACACGGACACCAGTCTGTTCTTACTGGCTTCTAATCACCACCATCTTCTGTTCTTTGTCAATCCCACATTGACACCAGTCTGCACTTACACTGGCTTCCAACACCACCATCCACTGGTCTTCCGTCTATTCCACATAGACACCAATCTGTATCATTGGCTTCTACTCCATTATCATCGTTTGGTTTTAGGATATACGCGGCGATCAGCTAGGGTTACGAGAAACGTCTAGCCTCCCTAAGGTGGGATCGCCACCAAAGATTTTCGCAATTGCGCTTTTTCCTTACTATTATAATAGGAACGAATCGTATATATACCCCAAAATTTGAAGAAAGCGGGCAAGAGGGGTACCCTTCACTTTAAACGTCAATATTAGCAAAGTTTGAGATGATAATAGGTATAACTTTATTTTAAACGATTTAACTATTATTAATGTTATTTATTGAAGATTAAAATAATTAAAAATAATTATATTTATTTAAATATTAAAGATAAACCTCTCGTGCAAAGAGAGAGATTATCATTGCCTCCTATATCTACCAAGGCCCGTGAATGCGATATATTTCCTTCATTGTCTCCTATATCTATCAAGGCCCGTGCATTTCGATATACTTTTCAAAACAACAACGAAAATGGGAAGCTCCTCTCAGAAACATAATAATTTCTTTTCTCTGTATATGAAATGAAAATATGGATAATATTGAGCTCCTTCTTTAATGGTATGAATCCTTGCCTGTCTATTAATATTTTACGTAGGAGTAATACGTTTTTAGCGAAGTCTAGAGAGGATAAACATAAGCGAGATTGGTTCGAAAAAAAATACTGCTTCCACTAATGGCTTTATACTCCTTGTTACTGTTGTATAGAGTAATCATGATAAAAGTTTAAAAAATTACGAGAGGACAGACCTTTTTTATCCTCTTGTTTTATTCTTAATAAGAATATAAAACATTTATTTTGTATCAAAAAATGATTTTTTGGTGCTGAGATTGCTTTAGAAAAATCCAAACGGTTTGGCATTGGTAAAAAAGACATTTTTAAGCTATTTGCAGAGATGATAATTGTTTTACATGTTTTAAATAAGACTGAAGCTTCCACTATTGTGTTTATGCTCCTTGTTTGTTTCACTGAAAACCATCTAGGTGTAGATAACAGCCAGAACAAAAATTTAAAAAATATACATGTATATTTTAAATCTAATCAGATACGCCCACCTAGTTGAAAATAGACCTATTAAATTTGCGGGAGCCATTCTCGAGAATTTTTCTTTGCTTGTAGGCTGTTAATTTATCTACCAGAAAAATATTTGTGTTTAGAAGTTGGATATTAAGTCAAATTTAGTGGTTGTAAAGAGCCAGCAGGTTTTTGCCGCTTCTTTTAGTGAGTATTTGATTTTTTGTATGTAAAACGGAGGAAGATAATGTTGAGAGTAAGGATGAAATGCGGAAGCGCAAAGCGCGGGAAAGGATGAGGGCAAAAAGGTCGACGTTTTCATTGGATACTTAAGTTTATATAATCATCTCGACACGGAGAGGTAATATTTTGGTTTTCCCAACTTGTAAAATGTAATCTACAAGAAAATAAAAATGTTTTGCTTGCAAACTGTTCTGAAAGGGGTTTAGAGGTTTTTAAGGTTTCAAAAATAGAACTGCGCGGAAACGGGTCACCTCCGAATTTCAGATGAGAAAATAATAGGAGTAAAAATCCGCATACTGTAGGACTATTGTTGTAGAAGATCTATTGAACTTTCGCGAGGAAAGTAACGTGGGAAATTGGAGATAGAAAATGGAATTCAATAGCTTCTGTTCAAGGCACAATTCTCAATTAAAGGCTAAACTTTACGGTTTAGCTGGCACATTCAAAATACAGTTTTGTTCAAAAAATATCATCAGAAGTGAGATGAGACTAGAAGTACTGATCTAACCAAATTCTTCACTCGGCGAAAGTGAATATTCTTGATAAGACACCAACGGTTGGCCCTCTAGTAGCGGTTTCTGAATTTTCCCTCCAAAACGTGAGACGCTCGTGGCGGTAGACGGCCGAAGTAGATTCAAGGAGCCCCGTCCGTGTTCCGCGCTTTAGGTTGAGGGGAATGGGGTAGGAAATGTTTTTGGAAGTCGACCAATTTTTTTCTCAGTAGTGTGGGCGCGATGGAAGCGGCGAATAAAATCCTCAAATTTGTTCACTAGTGCCACGATATACTACCAATGCTAGAGCCCCTTACTTCTAGTCTCATCTCACTTCTGATATCATTTATTCAAGGTTAATTATAGGATAATTTGTTAAAATTAAGGTGGGCGGAAATTAATTAAAATATATATTTTCCATGTTTTATGTCTATATTTTAACCTTCATATTAAAGGTTTGGTTTGGTTATATTTTTAGATATTTTATGGTATTTAATGGCTAGGAAAAAGGAACTTAGTGCCCGGGTTTTTATGGTCATGAAAATATTGATTAAAATTGTTTCCGCTGCGACTTAAAAGTGATTAATTATCATATAATTAACCTCCAAGCAATGATATTTATTGTAAAAACTCTATTTTGAATGTGCGAGCTAAACCGTAAAGTTTTTCACAATTAAATCGTAACATTTCAAATACGTTTATCTATATCTATATAAATCAAAGTCCTGACTGACTGACTGACTGACAGACTGACTGATAATCAACGCCCAGCCCAAACCGCTTGCCCTAGAAGACTGAATATTTGCAGGCACGTTACTCATAAGTATTAGGCACGTGCTAAGAAAGATTTTTCCAATCCGCTGTCATCTTAAAAAATGGCGCCCAGAAATGTAAAAAAATCTTCTCTACGCAACAAAGTCCGCGCGTTTCAACCGATTTCGCGAATATTTAGTAGACTAGTTTCCTTTAACCTATAGACGAGCTGAATGGTCTTTTGGGTTCGATTTGTTGCCATGTTTTTAAATGGCGGCCAAAAACTAAAAAACCCTTTTTTATGGAATAATGTCCGCGTGAAAAGTAATATAAAATGCATCTCTAGGGGCCGAGTGCCTTCGCTCCTAGGGTGCTACAAAAATATTAGTCGAATCAGTAAAATCTACCCACTCTTTATATCATTTTGATGGAAGTTCTTATTTCACGCGAGCGACGCCACGGGTAACAGCTAGTTACCTATAAATACTATGCCTTAGACCGGTGAAAAGTTTACGAGAAATAATCCTTGGGTTTAAGCCTAATCGTTGGTAAGCCTAGTTTGAAACTTTGAATTGAAGCGCGCGAGGGGCTGGCTCTGGACCTCTTACGTCATTTTGACGAGGAATTGAAAAGAAATAGTTTCCGCGCATTTATAGAGTGAAAACAATTTCCTCACGCGCATTCTTTATCCATGGTTATGACGTTGTCATATATGGGAAAGAAACCACTCTATTGGATGTCGTCAGCTCAGGCCACAGCCGCCACACAATTTAGATTCTAGAATCTAGACTACCAATATTGACGTCAAGTCCCCATAACAAAGCCAATCCCCTCTCGGTACCATTGATTCATTACTACCATCGATCCTGCGCTTACTCTAAGTTTGAAAAAGCGCTTTCATAAGTATGACAATTTCTATCTTTAATTGATTTGCTTCTGCTTAAACTAAAATTACCTCAACTCGTAAGTCGTAACTGCCACCAAATAAAAATAAGGAACTCGGTACTTCAACTTTCTTATAGACTTATTATAGCCTTTATAACTACTATTAGTAATTCTATTAAAAAATTCCTTTCTTGTCATGTTTAATGTTTTCATAATAACAAAGAAGGTCGTAAGAAAATAGCGATAAAAACATTTCAAAAATTTCAAAAATTAAAAATTATTTATGGTTTCATCTGTAGTGTGGCGATATGTTTAACAAATTTCCCTACTCTAATATTTTCCTGATTTTCCACACTGACGTTTAGAGAGTAGTGTCAGTATGGAAACGTCATAGCTCGGTGTAATCCCCCCACTGGCGTGTACAGTATCCCCTCTTACAAGAGAGCGCCTAGAGGGAGAGATAAACCGTCTACATCCCCTTTCTAACGGTACTGGTCTATTACTTAACTGAGACGTCATGGAGAATGAGATTGTGTAAAGTGTTTTAACGGGTTATCCGTTCATACCCCCCACACTGGTCCTTACCTCTCGGAGTCTCACATTGACGCGTATTGATTATAATAAAGCCGTGGATTGTTGCAAGATTAATTAGCTAAAGGGTAATGGATTACCTATGGTATTATCCAATGGAAAAACGTACAAAACGAAATCAAAATATTTTCAAACAATTGCAAAGTTTTTATTTTCTGTTGTATTCTCGGTACATAAGAATGTCTGTTACGTGTTTTATCGAAAGGCAGCTTCTTCTGGCGCGCATTAAAAAACCTGCAATTGAGAACATATGTTCCACATCGGCAGAGGCTGGCGGCACCGCCAAGAATCTTCTTGCCAAAATAGCTAGAATTGGAAAATCCTCCTCGTGACCTCTCCTATAATGTAAGGCAATGTCAGCCTGTAGACATCTCGGTTGTAAAAGGTATTTTTCCAATTCTCTCATAGGTCCAACCTATTAAACGGCGAGTATGGCTTTGATTCTGTGTCAAACCTTAGGGGGGATCCTGCGCACCTTCGAGTAGCACACTCTCTCTAATGACAACATGTGTGCGTGTCCTTGCCACGCACTTGAAGTTGGACTACAAATTTATCCATACTGGTTGTGTAGAAGAACCTTAAGATTTGAAATATTAGTATAAACATGACTTACATCCATGTCGTAAATTTAATTTATTAATGTTAATTATGAATATGGAATTGTATTATTGACGTGTTTATAATCAATGTCAATCAAATTGAGAATTATTTTTAGAAAAATTTAATTCTTCAAAGTTAGAAAAGCAACAAATCAAAATTTTACCATAATAGGAACTGATCTCTGCCTAATGATGTTCGATATTCATAATAAACATGTTCATAGATAATGATAATTACTCTCAAAAAGTATGTTTTTCTGGGTTGGATCGAGGAGAGAGGCCATTATGTAAAATGGGTCCTCCAACGTTGAAGAAAACCGTTTTTGGAGGTTTTCCAGGACTCCGATCTTTAAATCTTCGAATTTTTTCGTTTCCACCCTGAAAACGTCTTGGAAAACGGTCAAAAGAGCCCCTATGATGCTCGAGGATAGTGGACCACTCTTCTGAAAGAAGTCTGTTGAGACCTTTAAAGGTCTCAGAATCTCGAGGAGTTCCTTCGCGTTCTCGACGTCCTCTTCCGTTGACAACGGAAAATCTATTTTGGCTGGACATTTGGGGTCTTTTTTAGCTTTATTTTATAAAAGATTTAAAAACTTTAAAAGGAAAATGTTTCTTAAAAAATTTTTTTCATAAGATTGAAAAATGATATGTAAATGATTCTCTAAAAATTTCAAAAAATGTAGGATTTTATAGAAACATTTTTCAAATAAAAATTAAAACTTGAAAAAAGTGAGTTTCCCTAATAAAATATTTCTGTAAATAAAATTTAATAGTGGTAAAAATAAAGTTCCTGTGAAAAATATTTTTAATGTAAAATCCAAAAGCGTAAAAATATTTTTTAATATCAAGTTAAAAAAAAATTGTACTGAAAAATATTTTTTAAATAAATTTTAAAAATTTAAAATAGTAACAATTCTCGGTATTCTAGAGTAATGAGAACGAATGTATCAGGAATCGGTACGAGTCTTTTTACACTCAGCTGTAGTACAGTATAGTTGTGATAATCCGCGAACAATGTTTTCAAAGATAAAAACAAGTTGGGAAAGCCAAAATATTACCTCTCCGAGTGGAGATGACTATCACTACCCCTTAAACAACCTAAATATATGCATCTATCGCTTTTTTTAATTCTTTGCAAGTGCAGGAATTCAATTTTAAAATAATCAATTGTTCAAGCCTTTTCAATATCTCTCAATTGCTGGGGAAACTCTACTCTCTTGCTATACCTCAACCGTATTGCACACCTTAGTCTACCAGTATGATTTGTAACATTTGTCCATATCAAAGCTGAATCATACATCGCCACACAAAAAGCAAATGTCCCCAAAACATGGAAGCCACAACCCAATCACACATAAGCTAGGCTCGTACTTGTTCATCGCTTTCGATGATTTCACTAATATTAGCATTAACATTTTGTACATTATTGGGTTCCTTATTAATAGATATGCCTACGCCTACAGTACTTTCAATAGAACATTTATTTAATGCATTATCTTTCGTACGATCATGGCCAACTGGCCTCGTGGTAGGACCAACATTTTGCGTGCTAGAACCTGTTCCAGAAACAGCCTTTTTTTCCGCGGCTAACGCTCTTCTTCTTTCATTTTCTCGTTTCCTAAATTCAGGATCTGACCTTTTTGCCCTCATTCTTTCCCTTGCCTTTCGTTTTCTGATTTCCTCTTTACTTAAATTATTATCTTCCTCCATTTACTTATTAATCAGTTAAATACTCACAAAGGTTGGCAAAATCAATCTCCTTAAATACTCACACAGGTTGGCAAAATCAATCTCCTTCAGTAATACGTAAGGCTTAATTATATTATTTGCCGAACAAAATTAATCGAGCAAATTTAACACTTAACTTCTTCCTTCGAAATTCTATCAAAGAATGAATCAACTGTTTAAAAAAAGGTTTTTTTCGCGAATAGGGCGCTATCATACCAACAGCAATTCCGTCATATTTAAAAAATATACATTGCCAACACTTTTTTCAAATAAAGAATGATAAAAGTGCGTAAAAAAGGTCTTTCACAAATAGGCCTAGGGGGCGTATAAACTAAACAGCAACAACGCTCTACAGCTACACTAATCTTACACAAACAAGGAGTACTATAAACCCACTACTGGAAGCGGTATTTTTATTCAAACGTAAATCAATTTCGCCTAAGCTTAACATCTCTAGACATCGGTAAAAATGTCTCTATCACTCCTAGGTAACTGTATGCACAGGATTTTACGACATTATAACTCAAATTCATCTGATTATGTTTTAACAAGGTTAAATCTAACTGGGAGTAAGATGAAAGGAGTAGAAGCTTATCTGTCTAAGGAAATATGAAATTTTATCTTAACAGTTCGTTAAATCATAAGTTTATAACGAAAAAACGTGGAAGGGGAAAACGAGCAGACAACAGCGATTTTTGGGGGTAGAAGGTTAAGAGCGCCATCTGTCGTCCGTGCCAAAGTTGAACTTCCACTCGAAACGCAATGAGAAAGTGGATAAAATAATGCCATCAGCTATTTAACTGCGTCGATATATTTAACGACTTGACCCATGACATGCCCATAACACTGGCTTCTATGAATCCTATTTATTCTTGGATGCTAGGAAACAGTCTGTACCAAGTACCCAAGCATCCTTCAATAAACGCCTGGCAACATTGTGGTACGCATGGTACAAATAAAAAATAGGATGTGTATCTATCTTTCCAGTCACTCCAAGTCGTTAAGCCCTCATTACAGAGGATTTGAAACACTATCGTAATTCCAAGTGTCTCGAATCTCTACGTTCCTGTCCATTATGAACAGTGCTGAGAGAATGATACATCAGAAATAGCCATTCAAATCGAATTGCCGAAAATATTATCCTTATTTTCATTTCATATAACAGAGAAAACAAATTATTATGGTTCTGAGAGGAGCTTCCCATTTTGGTTGTTGTTCTCAAAAATATATCGCAATGCACGGGCCTAGATAGATACAGGAGGCAATGTAGGAAATATAACGCAATGCACGGGCCTAAAAAGATATAAGAGACAATGTACGAAATATAACGCAATGCACGGGCCTTGATAGATATAGGAGGCAATGATTTAACGACTTCGGTACTTGGGTTTATCTTTAATATTTAAATAAATATAATTATTTTTAATTATTTTAATCGCCAGTAAATAACTTTAAAAATAGTTAAATCGTTTAAAATAAAGTTGTTCATAATATCTTTCGAAACTTTGCTAATATTGACGTTTAAAGTGAAGGGTACCCTTCTTGCCCGCTTTCTTCAAATTTTGGGGTATATATACGATTCGTTTCCATTATAATAATAGATAAAAACGCATTCGCGTGAACCTTTGGTGGAAGCCCTGCCATTGGGAGGCTAGACGTTTCTCGTAACCCTAGCTGATCGCCGCGTATATCTTAAAACCAAATAATAGTTAAAAACGCATTCGCGTGAACCGATGGTGGAAGCCCTGCCATTGGGAGGCTAGACGTTTCTCGTAACCCTAGCCGCTCGCCGCGTATATCTTGAAACCAAACGATGACGAAGGAAGAGAAGCCAGAATGGACTGACTGGCGTCCATGTGGAATGGACAAAGACCTGAAGATGGTGGTGCATAGAAGCTGGTGTCAATGTGGAATTGACGAAGAACAGATGATAGTGGTGCATAGAAGCTGGTGTCAATGTGAAATTGACGAAGAACAGAAGATGGTAGTGCATAGAAGCTGGTGTCAATGTGGAATTGACGAAGAACAGAAGATGGTAGTGCATAGAAGCTGGTGTCAATGTGGAATTGACGAAGAACAGAAGATGGTGGTGCATAGAAGCTGGAGTCAAGGTAAAATTGACGAAGAACAGAAGTTGGTGGTGCTTGGAAGCAAGCACGTACAGACTAGTGTCCATGTGGAGTGGACGAAAACCAAAGCTGGTGGTGTTGGAACTCAAGTAGAATAGCCTGAGGAGACAAACCCAAATTTCCGTGAACTGTCAATGCAGTCCGGAAATTGGGAACACGTTTGCTCCGATACGCAAACTGCGAACGCGGTCACGTGGGGTCTGACAGACAGACACACAGACACACACACAGACAGACACGGCCGGTGTAATACCTCTCACGTGACATACGTCACTCGGAGAGGTAATAAGACTTGAAATAAAAAACGCATTGGTAAAGGTTTTTGTAAGGTATATTAAACGTTATGTTCTACGGAAAAATTCTAGGAGAGCGGTCGCTCTCTTAGATAAGACTTGATTTATAAATGAGACATTATACATAAATTGATGGGTATTTAAATTTTGAAACGTCTTTGATTCAAAACCATAACAAATTAGTTTCCAAGTGGCTGGGACAACACCAAAATAAAAATAGAAAAACCAGATTTCGGTGCTTTCCAAGCCTTTCAAAGTAACAATATTATTAAGAAATCTTATATTTTCCATTTCGGAAATTGTTTGATAAGTTTTCGCTTCAATTGAGCTACAATTTATAGGTTCACTATGTCAAAGATAACGTTGTTTATTTAAAATTGACATATAAGATTTATTCAAAATATTTTTTAGAACGCATACTAGTTATGTTCATGAATGTTCAATTTGCAAACTTCACCACGACGAAAATCTCTAAAAACAATTGAAAGAAATTAAGAGCAACAATGTTCAAAATTATTTTACTTAGGTATTGAATTTCGTTAAGAAAACGGTTTTATAAACGTTTCATTTCGACAAAAATTTAATAACATTATGATAATGCTTTCTAAAGTGCAGAATTTAGTTAACAAAAAGTTTCATAGTAAATCAACCTAAAGTAATTATGTTAATGTTTTATTTCGGTTCTAACTCGCGTTAAGGTTCAATTTCGAAACTTCATTATGAAAAATCGATCGTTAAAGTAATTGAATTAAATAAACACTATCAACGTTAAACATGGCTTTATTTTGCTAAAATAATCTACAAATCGGATTTAAAAGACCAACTTAGGTTGTGTCAAGTGTAGAGTAAAATTTAGTAAAAGGCACGCTACCGAAATATAGATTACATAAAGTGGCATTCTGAATTAGGTAGAAAAGAGTTACAAAAAGTACAATAAAATTATCAAGACTGTTAGAGATGTGAGAAAAATTAATCGGCGAGCTTTGCAAGTCCTTCGGTTGAAACGCAGATGAGGCATAATGGCCAACGCGACGGGTGGTCCGTAGATCAAACCACCGAAGTGTGCCAAGTTGTTGACGAAAGGTAGAAGTCCACTTATGACCAGCAACAGCATGAGTAGAATGACGAGCAACAGAGGGATCCGCGTTGTAGCTCTTGAATGCACTCGACGAGGGATTTGGTTAGGATTGTAAATAGACCACCACCGCTACCGACTTGAGGGAGATAAGGAAAGAAGAAACTGACGACCTTTTAAAGAGAAAAATGATCAGTTTCGAAAATTCGTACATGGTTCTATAAATTCAAAGACTAACCATGTTCCATCCAATCGTTCCGGAGATGAAGGCAAGAGCCATTCGGATTTTCACGGTGGCTTCTATGGGTCCTCCAACGAACCACTGAACTACAAAGACCATTGCAAAGTGTAGGATTCCAGCGTGGTAGAATACGGACGTGATGTATCGCCACCTTTGGTTAATCGTTTCTGGCCAAAAGCTACGTTCTTTATCAGCTTCGAGTCCAAGACTTCCGCAAAAATGTGTAAGGTAAAGAACCTGAAAGAGAAGAGTTTGCTTAGTTTTGCAATTAGGGGAATATTAAGAGTAAAGGGGTTTTACCTCGCTGCGATGGTCTTTGTCTTCGTGAAAATGCTGTCCTCTAAGCGCATGAGTGTTGGTTCCGTTATTTGCGAACATAGGCGTAGAGTTTCCCAAATTTTTGGTGGGGCCCGGACCATCGGGACCAATATATAAATAGCAATCATGCATGATGCATGCCTATGGTGTATATAAATTCTTAACGAAGATTAAGTATTAAACTTACTAGTATAAAGGCCCGTTCGCAAAGGCGCTTTTAGCAGAAGCTGATTGCTGAGAGAGTAGGCGGAGTTCGCTCTCGGCGTCTTCCATGACTGTTCTCAAAAGAGCTTAGGCGGGCTTCATACGGGCGCACGCTGGTAGCAGAGGCTGATTGTCGGAATCAGCCTCGATCTATCGCTGCTAGATATACAGCTGATCAGCGTTATATTTTGTCGTCTGCTAAAATTTACTTAAGCGAACTTTTCGTGCTTTCGTGGGTAACATGTCTCTAAAATAAAAAAGAAGCTGAAAAGGCTTTAAAAGCTGAACAGAGAGCAAAATATTTTGATAATTTTGGTTTAGCTCTTTTTCCTTCTCACAATTCTGATTTAAATCTAATATTTTTGAGCATGCCCTATATTATCCTATAATTTCATGAAAGGCTCTAAAATATGGGATATTTTTGACTATGTCGAAGTTTTCCTATGATGTAGCATCAAATTTATGAATATTTAACTCTTTTATCGCGATCACATTTGACTAGACACCGAAATTGCGGAGCTTTCTTTGCTTGCTCAGATTTAAATTATATTTTAATTAGGTTCCTCTTATCAAAGTATAGTATTTTTTCTTATGAGATTTTTCTACATGATTTAGGTCTAAATAAAGCTATATAAAAGCATTTTTTTTCCAATATTTGCCTATAAAAACACAGTTTTTCTCCTATAAATTTTTTTTTCATGAAAGGAATTTGAAGTTTTGACTGGGCTCCCTGTGTTCGTGCTCTATATTTGTGACGCAATTGATTAGATTCAGGAATCAGTGCGACAAAACCAGCATTTCTGTGAACGAATTCGCGCAAACTGAAGCTGATGGCGTAAAGCAGACGCTTATCGAGTAAATTGCAAGCGGGAACTGCACCCTGTTCTATCAGCAATCAGCTTGCGCTAAAAGCGCCTTTGCGAACGGGCCTTAATATTATTTTTATTCATTGTAAGTTGCAAAAGTATTTCTTCTTTGGGGATTTTGCAAAATGAAATCATTGATTAGTTTTTCCAGAGAAAGTTCATCTAGGATTTCTTTGTAGCAATGAAGTATTGCTAGGTGGTTTAGTCTCTTTTGGTGCATTGTTGATCGCAAATATGATTTTAGGCGGCGTAGCATGCTAAATGATCGTTCTGCTGTGCAGGTTGTAGCTGGAACATTATAAAATTATCTTGCTAATGTCACAACTTCCGTTAGAGTTGTCATTACACCTTCATCACTGATAAGAAACGCCTTAATTTCACTAAAATTACTCAACTGTTTCTTGCGAGTTTTGCAAATGTCCGACAACATTTTCAAGTGTATATACAAACGATCTAAATTTAAATCCCCTGGAAATATGTCTTCCAAAGTTTTTTTAAGTCGCTAAAGTCAGAGGTGCTGTCACATAAAACAGACGAGTTAAGGGAATCAATCACAGCCTTTTCTAAGTTACGCAACTTCTTAAAACCTTCGCAGTTTTTATATCTCTCATCTATTGTGCCAATTACAGTGTCAGCTAATTCGAAGAAGTTTTTTCGATAATATTCTTTGGGCGTATTAAATACATGAGGGTCAGAACCACTATCTAATCTTCGAGGAGCCTTGCGGGTGCGTGGTAAAGTAGGTGCTTCCAGACCAAATTTTGATGCTTCGTGTTCAGTTCTTTCCCATAAATTTTCGAAAAATTCATCTCTGCGACGAGAAATTAAAACTTCTCGAAGAACATCGAGTGTTTCTTCAACTGATCTTAGGGACATTTGATGGCTTTGTATTTTAGCATTGACCTCTCAACAGGTCCCAAAGTTGCTTGAATCATTTTCAGGGAAATATAAAATTCAAAATTCATGAAGCGCTTCAAAAACCCACTACATTTGGATGCCAGCTCGCTGCCAATAGTAGAACTTGAAAATTCTTCTAAAAATTCCATACACACTTGATAGTTTTTGTCGACGCTCTGAACACTACTGACGCGATAAAGCCAACGAGTTGGGCACAGAGGGCGCAAAGCTCGAGAAGTTTCATCTGTTTCATCAAAATTACCGAGCTGCACATTTTTGAAAATTCCCAAGCGTTTCGGAGATTCTTTAACGAAGTTAACGAAATCTTTGACAAGGTTCATAGAATCTCTCACAATCGTTACCCGTTTCATCACGTCGGATACTGCCAGGTTCAAGCAATGTGCGGTACAATGAACATAACTTGCTAATGGCTGGATCATTTTGACTCTTTCTTGAAGACCACTTAGACGACCAGAGACATTTGAAGCACCATCGTAACACTGACCACGGCAATTTTCAAAAGACAAATTAAATCTTGTCATTGCGTCTTCTACTATTTTTACTAGTGTTTCAGAGGTTGTACTTTCAGTCTTATAAAATCCGAGAAAGTTCTCGAAAACTTCTAAGTTATTGTTAACGTGCCGAACTGTAATGCTAACTTGCTCGTTAGTAGAAACATCAGTCGTTTCATCAATTATCAACGAAAAGAATGATGGATTATCGTTCTTGATCGAACTCACAACAGTTCTCGAGACGTCATGTGCCATTGTTTTTAATATTTCGTTTTGAATTTCAGGTGATAACCACTTGAATTTTTCTTTTCGCTTTAACCAAGAATTTAATGAAGGGCTGTCTTCAGACCGTGTCAGCAACAACTGGTAGAAATTTGACTCATTTTCGGTATGTCCCCGAACGGGAAGCCCTTGACTAGTAAGATACTTTAAACTTGAAAATACAATGCGAAGAGCGTTTCTTGCGTTTATCATTTCTACGCTATGGGCAGTATTTAACTGGTTTGATATATTTACATTTGATTTAACGTAGTGATGTTTTTCTATGGCTTCATTGTGGCATTTTGTCTTCTGGTGAGCGTTAAATTTATATTTTGCGTGTTTCCAGTCATCAATCCCATCCAAAATAAAGACAGTATCTAATTTTTTACAACTGAGCAATTGTTTATTGTACGCTGATTGACATAAAGAGCAGAACGCTTTCTTCTTTTATTCATCAAAGTATATCCAATGGTATTCTAGGGACCATTTCTGCTGGAAACGTCTTCCGTTTTTCGTGTGAGTTGGCTTTTTCTTCTCAATATTAATATTCGACGAACCGCCGCTATCTCCAGGGGCAATTGAGTCCGTGGAATCATTAGGGAGAGAAATAGTTTGCTGTGATTGCTCGACTATATTTTCTTCTAAAGATAAACGAGGCCGTTTTATAACAAATTTATCCATATTTGAGCATTGAATGATTGAAATGGACAAACAGTCTATTCCGAAAGTAAAACCCTTAAAATATTTTCGAGACTCCTCTGTCGAAACTAACTTTGAAAACTGTGAGACCGACTTAACCCATAAGACCATTAGACCAATCTGCACTTCTGCCTCAAAAAAATTGTTGAAAATTATTTGTCTAAACTGTCTAGTTGGCCAGCGCCGCGCCTTACTTACGCACCGAGGATTGAGAGAGGCGCGCGATGGTGCATAGGGTTAACTTGACTCTGCGTGGATGGTGCTGGGGCTAACTTTCCTTCTAAAGACTTAAGCTGTCTGCTGCGAGTTCTACTGTTATCAGTCTCGCTCAGATATGGATGTATGGCGTCTCTCTAAATAAATTTCCATCATCAAACATCAAAATGTAAAGTTTTTTACCATTGCCTTATAGAGTTATACGTAAAAAAATATTTTTATGACGTCAATATCTTCATGATTTCTGCATTATGGATGAGAAATTTTTGGAGGGGCCCATGGCCACTTCTAAAATTTTTGGGGGGGCTCGGGCCCCACGGGCCTATAGAACTCTACGCCTATGGAGACGACGATCTTTTAGGGAGTATAACCATCTTGTTTCGAAAATTAAATTATATTTTCAATTAACCTTTAAATTAATAACGAAATACCTTAAATTAACACTATAAAGATAATACTAGCCCTTTAAACTTAAACCTTTCCCTTTAAAATAAACTGAAAAGAAATTCTTCCGTACAATAGAAAAGGAACTAGCCCATCAATGTTGACACAGAACTTTCTAGAACTATCCTATACCCCTATATCCACATTGCAAAATGAAATACCTAGCAACGAAAGCATTTTCCAAGAACCCAGAGAAATGTCACGCTTATTTAGACCCCAAGCAACAAGACCTTGAGTCACTATCCTGGTACCTGGCCCTAGAAACTTCTAAAACATTTTTTTTAACCCTTAAACTGACCAATCCGTATTTGGTCATGTTAACATGAATCCGCCCGGCTACGTCATAAATAATGTCCACTATTCGCCAAACCAAAGTCAATAAACAAACGTCATTGTCCCAGAGATCCTCGCGAAAACAAGAAGTTATATATATGAAGTCCCACCTGTCCCACCCTCAGTCGATTCCTGAACTGCTTAACGAAACTCTTGTCGGCTCATCTTTAAGAAATCTTTAGAAGTCCGGAGTATTATTTTTTTTCGGAGAATTTTTTTTATTCATTTTGATACCTTTATTTTTCGTCAATTTGAATAGAGATTTTTTTTAATTCCTAAAAAGAAGAGAAGGAACGCGAGTGCGCGAAATATTAAAAGAAGAAAAAAAAACATAATTAACCCTTAAATCGCGTAAATCGAGAAAGAAAAAAAAAAGATCCTGAACCCCTAAGAAGAATATGGAAGAAAAACTACTTGGCGTAAGAGATTAAAAACTTGATACTATTTTGATTAACTGGCTTGAAACTATGGTTAAAGAACTTAGATTATGGTTATTTTCTATTTTTGACTATTTTGAGCAATATATTTTAGTGCATAACTATAAAATTTTACCCCTTAAACTTACATTTAAAACTTAAACGCTGTAGGAGATACTCCAATTGAGGAGACATTCAAAAGAGGTTATAAATTGCAAACCTCCCTTAGATGTAAGTTTAAAGTTTGCTTATATTCTTATTTTGACCCCTAAAAAGTGTATGAAAATTTATGAATAAGATTGAATATTATGTTGAATATTAAAAATTGGATTAGAATCTATTTTGACTCTCAATTGACACATACCATCAAACGCGGTCACTTTTGATTCAGAAATTTTATGAGCCCCTCGTTCCCGTTAAAAGGCCTTAACTCTCCACAACTGACTGCATTCTAACATCTTGTCTAGCGTTAGCGAGGTTGAATCATAAGTGAAAAGAGGTAGGTGTTTGTCTTGCTTCTTCACCCCTCTAGTATGATGTCGAACACCCAACCCCACCCCCATAAACAACAAATGAAGAAAGGCGATTAAAAGGCTTATAGTCCTTTCAAAAACAACACCTAAAACTGGAACACAATCAAAAAATTGAAAATTGAAATTTAAATAAATAGCCAAATCAGACATGATATACAAATGGTTTTTTTGCTTTAAAAAATTCTGTCTGGGTTGAATCCTGTATAGTCCCCATACTATTTTCCTTATTTTTAACACCACACAAGAAGGTATTACTCGCCTATTGCCCTAATCGCCCCCATTGCCAAAAAACAAACTGCCTATAGGCTGAATACCGGAATGGTCTGTTGGCATCACCCTCTTCAACTTCAAAATGGACTGGGTGCTGGAATATTTGCATTTGAATTTGTAAAACCTCCCTGTTCAAAATTACGTTTGCAAAGTTTTCATCTTGCGTAATGCAAACATTATCCACATTACGGGCTCGTGTGCAACATTTATCCTCTGCAACAGTGTTTATTGGACGGCCTCAGAATTACCACAGTGGCAGAAACGTGGCACAAGTTCTTCATCAGGTGGAGAGATAGGTGGATCCAATGGGTTTTCCACACCCCTCAAAATGTTGTCTAACATCTCATCGGAAACTGGTTCTTCGACAACATGAATTTCATTTCTTTCCTTGATTGGGTTCAAATAATCCAATAGGCAAATCTTTGGATCGTGTTTTTGAATGTTTGAAAGAATAACGCGACTTTCTCGAAGTGTCAAATCCTTTATTTCTACGCTCTTCTCAATTTTTTCAGTGCTGGAGCTTGCCTGAAAATTTAGGTTATCTTAAGATTTTGGCATTATTAACCTTTGCAAGTAAATTACCTGGTTATTAGCAGCAACCGAACTTCGTTTTTTGGAAACAGTCTGGGAAATCTTTGCTCTCTTTGCTTCTTTATATTCATCGATAGACTTGCTGTTGGCGCAATCGATTAATTCGCCACATTGGCACAGAGACGTACATTTAATGTTTACGGCTCTACACTCGCAAACATTCCGCTTTTTCGCGCTTAAACAATTGGTTTTGCATGCGCAAGGCATTGTCCAATAAAAATTTAACTAATTAAACCCGAACGAGGAACAACAGTAATATTTTTCATACAATACAAATTACACCAAGACACGTTGCCGCCTTCGTTTGATTTTGTTACGTACAAAGACCAAATAAATTGCTTTGCACATATTTAGCTAGCAACAAAGCCTTGATGTTCTTTGAATTGTGGAAAATATTTATTTGAAAAGTTTGGTTTGATTGAAACTGAACCGAACTGAGCTTCAGCCAGCTTCGTGAAAAAATAGGTTTATGGCGCTACCATAGGCCAATTCACTATTTTCGAAAGCAATATTCCTACCCCACTAAAAAGTAGTACCCCCAAAACGTCTGGCGAGCCCCTTAAGAAAGTCTCTCTCAAACGTTGAATTTATTCATTACTTAATCGATTAATGCTCAAGCTTATGAATTTTAAGCCTTAAACAAAAAAGTGTCCTAAAAATTATTCTTTAGCTTTAATAGAAAGTGCCATGTTTTTTGTTATTTTCACTAAACTTTTCAATTCCATATAAATTTTGTTCAATTGTCATTACATTCCTAGTAAAAATTATATTTTGAAATTAATTCCAAGTGTTTTTTGTTTATTTAATGATCTATTTCACTTAAAACATACTAGAAAAAAATACAAGTAAACGTTACTATCGCCGCTTTTGTCTCCTTTAGACAGAAATAAATGTTTGAAAACCGCTGTATAAGTTCAATTTAAGATTTCCTACTAAAAATCCCAAGGCCATTAATAAACCCGAATGGACTCCGCATAAATATGATGCTATTTGCGGTGATCCATTACAAATTTTAAATCGGTCTTAATTATAATTAAAATTGTTTAAGGCTTAAAATTCATAAGCTTGAGCATTAATCGATTAAGTAATGAATAAATTCAACGTTTGAGAGAGACTTTCTTAAAGGGGCTCGCCAGACGTTTTGGGGGTACTACTTTTTAGTGGGGTAGGAATATTGCTTTCGAAAATAGTGAATTGGCCTATGGTAGCGCCATAAACCTATTTTTTCACGAAGCTGGCTGAAGCTCAGTTCGGTTCAGTTTCAATCAAACCAAACTTTTCAAATAAATATTTTCCACAATTCAAAGAACATGCTAAATATGTGCAAAGCAATTTATTTGGTCTTTGTACGTAACAAAATCAAACGAAGGCGGCAACGTGTCTTGGTGTAATTTGTATCGTATGAAAAATATTACTGTTGTTCCTCGTTCGGGTTTAATTAGTTAAATTTTTATTGGACAATGCCTTGCGCATGCAAAACCAATTGTTTAAGCGCGAAAAAGCGGAATGTTTGCGAGTGTAGAGCCGTAAACATTAAATGTACGTCTCTGTGCCAATGTGGCGAATTAATCGATTGCGCCAACAGCAATATAATCTCCGACGCTGGGGTCGAGTTGAGGAACAGGAAGAGCAAGGGGTAGACCTAGCGGTGGCAGGTCCTTCCGGGGAGGGAAGGCGGAATCGTGGTATACAAAAGGACCCGGTGTTGGGGACAGTGGATCAGGTTGATCTGTTAATGGCTCCTTTTCGATATGGGTGGAAAAGGGAAATAGTTTTGAGAAAAGATACCGGAGGGGATGTCTATTATTACACACCAGAACCGATAAAAGAAAAATTGCGGTCGTACAAACAAATTGCGGCTTTTTTCTCGGTACCCATCGCGACCAAGCCCGTCGGTTGGGCATGCAGAATTTTAGTATGAAGCCCCAACCGTGTGCGTATCCCCCATTCGAGATCATCCGACAAGCTCTATGGTGAAGCGACCAGTCGGACTACGAGTTGATTTTCAATTGCATGAACCTGTCGATTAGAACGTGATGAGACTAACTGTCTATAGTCCACCTTTTTACCTTTCAGGCCATGGCCAGTTCACGCCGAAAGACTTATTGGGGCCAACTTTTTGGCCTGATGGACGCATCGTCAAGCGGTGAGAACGACGTCCCTAACTACGTGTCAACTCGCCCACTAGTAGTTGACGTTACCGGAGAGATTGAAAATAGGGAAGTAGCTCAAGCGTCGGCTACCCCATTGGTAGTTGAGGAGACAGAGAAGGCGGAGGACACTCAGGCGTCAGAGGTGATTGCCACACCTACCCCATCCGTAGCTCAAGCGTCGGCTACCCCATTGGTAGTTGAGGAAACAGAGAGGGCGGAGGACACTCAAGCGTCAGAGGTGATTACCACACCTACCCCATCCGTGGAGGAGCAGGCCCTAGCCCTCCCTAATACAGAAGATACTTCACTGAACAGTACAGATGAAGCGGTACCACACCTCCGCTATGTGGACATTTTCTGTTCGCTCCCGTGTTACGCTTCTCGGACTGGAACAGATCTGAAGAATTTCTCCCGGCACGTCCGAGCCCTTCCAGAACGTTTCCCGGAAGGTTTCAAAGGATGTATATCCCACTTCGGGGCCATCCCTGATGAACTCAACATCGAGTTCATGCACTCCGTCCTGGCAAATTCCGGGGTTCTTGGTGCGGTGGGCATCCCGCCCCTGTACGCTAAAGCATATTTACAGGATGAGCGTATCGAACAACATTTAATTAATGCTCTGGCATTCTCCAAGGTCCGCGCGATCGGAGCCATTGGCTTAGATTCTTCCCGGGTCATAGACCTTTGCCCCCCGGAAATCCAAATTCAGGCTTTCCGGCGCCAGTTGCGCTTAGCCGCGATTTATGACTACCCGGTACTAATTCAATGCCGAGAACGGCAACACGAAAAAGATGTCTTTAAAACATGCTACCGCATGTTAGGCGAAGAACTCCCTCCCGGACACGTCATTGTTCTACTCAATTTTTCCGGCGGTCGTGAAGTGGCCGACAAATTCCTTGCCCGGTTCCCACGTCTATACCTGGCGCTATCCCCGGCTATGGAGCCGCGTTATATGGGTAGGTTCCTCCACGGACTCCCGGTGGAGCGCCCGCTAGCGCAGTCAGGGGCACCGATGTTTGCCCTGACCCGAGCCTCTTCCGCCGTACCATCCCCTGGACTGGCCTTGACTGTGATCCAACGGATTGCGCAAGCCAAAGCACTATCGGTCGCGGACGTAGCCGCTATTTTGTGGTCAACTTCTCAGAAGTTGTTCCGCCATTCCAGTTAAGCCCGGAGGAGGATGGATTAGTTTTTCCCGGATTATCCGATTAGTTTATTTGTTTTCTTTGATAATTGGGTCATATTGACCGTCTCTGTAACATTTGTTTTCTCTTGTTGGAACCCAGTGTTGTTCCCCTCTTTCCCCGAAGAATGGTTTTTGAATACCGCCATTTTTTGAGTCATTCCCGACTCCATTTTCTTATTTAGTGATCAACTGTATCCACAAACCCTATTCTCTTGTTTTTCATAATACCAGGATAGTTATTCTTGTTTAAAAAAAAACATTATTCTTCGTTTATTTTTTTCATTGTACGTCATGATGACTAATTTTCCCCAAAGTGGGCATATCCCCTTATCCCCGTCGGGACTCAATAAATATGTTTTTTTCCTTGGCTTCTTATCTGTGGTCCACCTGTGTATTTGAATTCAGTTCCCTAGCGTTGGGTGGGGCTTCCCACCCCAATATTTCTTTTCAGATACTCCCAGCGGCCTTACACTGCTGTTTCCCCTTTCACCCGGGGCCGCTGCTTCTTTCTTGCAGAGGGGGAGGATGTAACGGGGAGCCCGTTACCAGGGTTCACCACCAGAGGGAGTAAGCTACACCGATACCGGAGTTCCCTGCTAGATGGCCCAGAAAGATGAACCTTGGACCTGTCGTCTGCTCGCCTCCGGATTGGCTGATCCCCGGAGTCCCGAGGGGATATAATTCAAAGGTAGCCCGGGAATCAGGGCAGTTGGAGGAGTACCGGAGTTAGAACCAGTTAATGTTATTTTAGAAACTAATAGACTTTATTACTTGTATACTGTTATTAACGGAATGTATATTAATTATTTATTTACTAACGGAATGTATAATCAAATTAACCGGATTAACGTTATAATAAATACATTTATTAACTTAATTACGTAGTCGTGTGTTTTCGGGTCTCAGAGGAAAGCGCGCGATTACAGTTTAAGCCTACACACAAAACCCCTAGACAACAATTTATAATATTTTTCTGGCTCAACCCTATAGTGAAATTGACGCGAGTTTCCGGGCATTTAACTTGTAGCTGTTAGTTAACACAATGTCTATATCTTTTAGTTTTAAGGAGACTAACAAAAATCGCTACAGGTTTTCAAAAGCGATAGTAAGATGGACAAATGGCCTGAGGATAGTGGTGATAGATAGGCAATGGATAATAGCCATTGTAAGTGGAATTCAATTTTCCAAATTTCCGGGAACTGTAAATGCGGTCCGTGATTTGGGAAAACGTTTGCTCCGATTTGAAAACTGCGAACGCGGTCCCCTGGGGTGTAAGTCAATAACAACAGACTGACACACACACAGACAGACACACAGACAGTCACACAGACAGACAGACAGACAGACAGACAGACAGACACGTCGAAATTAGAACCTCTCCGTGACATACGTCACTCGGAGAGGTAAAAAGCTGTAGCATATACAAAGCATAGCTACCAAATTGGCACACATTACGTATTTATCTAATACTTGCTTAGCACTTTGATAAACCCTTTATTAAACACGACCGAAACACAAAGTTTAGATCTCGTTGATAAATATTTCCTTGGACTACATTACTGCAGTTTGTATGAAATTAAATTTTTTTGTTATATGAAAACAGCAAAACACAAAAACCAAATGCCTCAGACTCGGTTATTTGAAGATTCAAACGGATTTTGAAGGACGCTTCTGGCTGCTTTCAGCAAAAGAAACAAATCAATTGTAATTATATTTTGTAGGAGAGTGTTATATGAAGAGAAAATCTCCATTCCTATAACTTTGAGTCCGAAGTATTTCCATCATCTTCAAACTTTCGGTAGCTTCGATTCAAACGCGCAGATTTATTCGAAATTTATGCTATTTCTCGAGTAAATGAAATGAGAAGCCAATTCCAAAAATATCCACAACGTGGTAGCATTAGTTACGCTTTATTTCTAGGAAATATAGTCTACCAAAAACTCTTTATCAAAATTTCTCTTCAAAATAAGATTTATAAAATGAACGTTTCAGTACGTACGACGCTACACATCATTGTGACTTCGAGAAGAACGGTAAGTTACCTACCGAACATTTTTTATCAGCTGTCTCCCTTTTTTGTCCTTTTAATGTGCTAAGACGACATCTGAAAACTTTTCGATATAGTAAAATATTCAGTATCTGATGAAGTAAATGTCTAAGCGAGTAAACATTGAAATACGAGTGTATGTAAGTGGATTGTTCCTGGAAACTAACAGCTAAAGCTAATTTAATAAAACGACTTTTCTACTTGAAAAACATTGGTATGAATAAATAAAGAAGTGTACAGTACGTTATTTTCGTGACTATGTGAAAGTTACGAGGCGCTAGAAAAATGTGTACATTTTAACTACAACCCCTTTCAGACGATGCTTTTTGACTTAACTATATGAGTAGAAAAATGGATCCCCGATAATAACCATATAAATAGAAGAAAATTATCATGGTAAAATCAGAACGACTTGGTCTCTCACCAAAGAGAGAGAGAGAGATATTCCAGAATCTCTTGACACAGAGAGAATTAAGAAAGGAATATAATTCTCGGCATAGAGAAACTAACTGAATTATGGATCAGTACTTGTTACTGTCAACAACTTGAATATTTTATTGGAATTATTACACTGGCCACTGGTTCCTCAACAGTCATTGTCAACGAATCACAATTCTTTCCTGAAAACGAAGTTCATAACGTGATACTGACCTTAGTAAATTCAGCAATCGAAGACGGAAGTCCTGGGGTTAACCTATTTACAAGTGTCATAGGTACCTTGAGAGAGAATGGATTTGGGAACGCTTAAATAAAGTATTAAACTATAGCCTGTTCATCGGATTAAATAACTCCCAAAGTGTACTTTGAAATACCAACTTTTCATTGAGAATTCAAAAAGCGGGTCTTTTTAGACGGAGTGTATAATGAATAAATAACAAATAACTTGTTGCAGGCTTTATCACACCATTAAACAATGCATATTTCATACATATAATTTTAAGTAGAAAATCACATTAAAAAATAAAAACATTAAAATTTAAAAAACGCTTTAATGGTTAAAAAAAATTAATTTTGAACCTAAAGGTCGGGAGGTTATAACCCCTATTTGAAGGTTAAATAATCACATAAAAAGTCAAGCTTAAAAAAGAAAACTTATAAACAATCAATATTATCACAGGAAGATAATCAACATCAAGATCTTATATCCGGGTTTTAGCAATAGCCTCTAGTTCTGAAAGTTGTGACGATGAACTCTCTTACATTCCCAGCCGAGCTCGTCTGAATTGAGAGAAAAAATTCTAAAATCTCGGCTACGACCGAGAACGAACTTTTGAAGCAGCGCTCCACAGCGGTGGAGACTCGAACTAACATAGGTGGGACCAATTTTAGGCTGGGCATGAAGGGTTCATCCAGGTTGACGATTTTTACATTTTTTACGGCGACGGTTTATTGTGTGGTGTGCAAATGATTTTCAAAGACGGTATTTAATTAAACATAAAGGATAAATTCTTAGATTAAAGATAAAGCAAAATTCTAAATTCATATTAAAAAACCTTTAAAGGGAGGGTGAAGTGGAAAATCAAGTGATTTCTTATCGATTCTCGTTCTAATTATAAGACCAGTCGCATTGTCAAACATTCAGGAAATACTTCCGAATTATTTCAAAATTCAAATTAGGTTCAGATATTAAGGATAATTTGAAATTACGACCTTCAACCGATCGCGTAACGCCCTGCCTATTTGTTAACAAAATTGTCGTGGCACGTTCCGTGTCGAATGAAATTTATGGCGAGATTTGATAAAATTTGCGGGCGAGGTGACAATCGTGGTGCGAGACATGGAGCGAGCCAGGAGAATTTTGTCAACAAAAAGGCAGGGCGTTACGCGATTATTAGGAGGTCCTAATTTCAAATTATACTAAAAATCTGAACCTAATTTGAATTTTAAAATCATTCAGAAGCGTTTCTTGAATGTTTCACTATGCAGACTGGTCTTATAATTTGAAGAAGAATCGATAAAAAATCCCTTAATTTTCCGCTTCACCCTCCCTTTGAGAAGTGAAACGCATTGACCGAGTAGCTCATCACATGCGGAACACACCTACATTCCAAAAAAATTTAATTTTCGTCTCTTTAAGGGGAGGGGGATTTTTTTAAGGAGACCCAGCTTTACGTGGCAGACTTTAGTTTGGGCCGAGAAAATATATGAGGAGAAAAAGAAGTTTGGGTGTTCAACTGCCGTTTACTCTACAGTAAATACGTTCGGCTTCGCCTTGGAATGCCAACTTTTATGAACATTCGAGATGAGGCGTTCGTCAGCGAGAACCTGACACACAATACCCTCATTCGTAAGCTGGTGAGATACCTCCTTGTTGTTATGATCTCCTTGTGATATTATCAATAGCAAATATTCAAGACGTGAAAAGAACTGTCAACTTTATTGGAAACTTAAGGCAGTCGAAATCCAAATGTGCTTTTTACGGCTTAGCCCATTTTATCACAGAATGACTCGTAGCTTTCGTGAACGACCGGAAGCTCCAACGTAAGAGAACATGTACTAGCCTTAGGAACAGAACTTCCCTTCTGCGTGGGCTCGAGAGAACTCTCATCCGGATGTAAAAAACCTGTTGAAGGGCATCCTTCAAATCCTAATGGAGGAACTGAATCCGCGCCAGTTGTGAAAACCAACCATTCTGTGACTGACGATTTTGTGGCACCCGCCTCGCATTCGAAAATATAATCACGGAAATACGCCATGACATCCGTCTCTAAAATAAATTAACTTAGAGGTTCATCAGTGTAATGGATATGTCCAAACAACTCCAAAAACACGACTGCAGTAATTTTGCTCTTGCTATAACAAAATAGGGACTCAAACTGTTCTGGATGATAGCGGAGTTTCTCGTACAATCCCAGCGTTTTAAGGCCTTCAACAAATCGGCGTCGGGCTCAGCTGTTGTAGTGAAATGAAACAATTCGTTTAAAGTTATTTCTTTGTCTTCCATCTTAAGAACGGGTTTGGTTGATCCGGCCAAGTAGCGAAGATCTGAAATATCGGCAGCAAAATATTGTAACGAGTCTAAATTTTCACACCTTTCAGCTTTTCTTTGATATCGTAGTCAACTGCGTCATCTAAAGTAGGTTTTAGGTCTTTCGTCTCTTTGAAAGACATTCGTAAGCTATTTTGGCTAAGCTTCTTGGTCCAGGACCGGCATGTACCAGTGAAATAGAGAAGCTTTGTCCAGCGTAGAAATAAACATCTTGTTGCAAGGCAGATGAATTTTGATTTATAATTTTTGCATCTACAGGACCCATAAAAACATGATTGTTGATCATTTCTTTAACCAACAGTCAAAAGAATTCCATAGTAGGGCCACCAGCCTCTGTAGTGTTGTGTCTGGTTTTCGAAAGGCAGTCAATGATGCAAAGTGGAATTTTAAATGAAGGGGCATAGCCTTTCCTCTTAAATGCTCTTAGTGTGCTCTCAAGGAGCTTTTTGCTGTTGATAGTAATGTACAATCGACGGCTATGGTCCATTTGTTGCGCAAGCTCTTTTAAAATCTCTTTAATTATTGAGAATTCTTTGCTTACTATGGCTTGTTCTTTAATGTAATTGTCGTCGATGTTAAGGGTTTCGGATTCTTGGTTGTCTTCGAGTTCCGTGTCATCAAATAATCCCAACAATTTATCATAGTTCTCCACGGTTTGATCGCAACTGATGTGGCTCAATTTATTTCCCTGTAGTAACGGTTCTTGATTCCTCTGATGCAGGGCGTTTTATCCACTGGAAATAACTTCTTTTTCCTTACATGACGTTTGAACGTCGCAAAAACTAGTTGGAGGAATCGGAGACTGGTCAGAAAGGACACCAATGCTATCAGGACATGACTCGGTTTCTTGATTCTTTCTTTCATGGATTCTGATTTTTCTTCGACTTTAGGTGCAAATGGATCTGGAAGGCTATCACTGTCGCCCGAATTAAATTTGCTCGCCTCTGCATCTAATGTGTCTTCCCAGCTTTCTGATAATTCACAAAGTTTTGTACTTGGCCTTACGTATAAAGGCTTTTGTTTCCATATTCTGTGAATCAGAACCGCGTTAAGACAATCGCCAATTTCCAATTCTGCCTTCACTAGCTTGCCTCCACATGAGTTCAGAAGTTCTATCCTAAAATAGGTAAAATACGTATTTAAGTTTCAAAAGGCCCATGCGCTTGGACTCCATTGGTTTGTGTCACAGCCGTCAAAGGTAGAATTAAATGCCAGCCCATACGACCACTTTAATAGAATTAGATGGGTAAAATAATAAGAAATCCTTTGACAAAACCTGACAAAACTTAAAAGGAGTATAAAGACCGAAGTTTAGGGTAGATCACATTTTGGCACGAGGTTTACTAGTCTATACAAATGGCAATAATACTGAAAATGTCATCAGTCTGAACGTTTAATATTAAGTTTCGGAACCACTTACTCTACAAACTCTTCCAATTAAAAAGCTCTCCTTATTTCACGTAGCACATCAGACTCTGACCACGCTTTGATGAATATCATTGCGTCGCGGACGAAAGACTTACGTCTCAGTAATTCCTTAATATTTCCTCTGGGTACAGTTTTTATATTTGGTCCAGAAAGTAAGACTAATTCTATTCGGAAAAAATTCGTTCTTGATGGAGCACTATCAGGTGTCGCTTTCTCAATAAAGAAACAAGATGGCTTCGGCCATATTACGCTTTTGTGCTTGGCATGTAATTAAAATAAATTTCTATCCAACGGGCTGGAACATTTACTGTAAATGGCTTTCTTAATTCAAAATTGATACTTGTAGCATAATATGTGACTGGAACTAAAATTATTCAATGATAGTACTCTTATATAAATATACAGCCATCGCCTAGAATTAGCCCCACAGCCATATTTTTTCTTTAAAGTTGATACAATAGATATAAAATATACTGCCAAAAAAGAGAATTATACGTCTGTAAATTTTGATTTGAAACGAATGAAGTTTAAACGAATTTCTTGAAAGTCCATCGGTGGACTGGGGTCTTGCGTCCTTCATTTATGAAAATTCCAATTGCAGTGTCGGCTTTACTATAAGTAAGTTACAGTGTTGATCTTGTAGTTTCATCTGGAACACTTTTTATGGAGGGCTCCAAGTCTAATATGCGTCTCTTTTACTACGATCTCAAGCCTAATGTGGGTCTCTTTTTCTAGGATCCCAAGCCTAATGTGGGTCTCTTTTACAGCTTCTTATGGTGGTGGGCGCTATAGCGGGTAAACGCATAAACACCAAAAAAGGCGGGGCTTTTGCACGACAAAAAAGGGGAAAAAAGAGGGGTGAAAAGGGAGAAAAGAGGGAAAAAATATTGTCCGTTTATAAGCTTACACCCTTTAATATCAGGGCGGCTCCCTCGTAAGGGGAGCGCAGCAATCAAAATAAAAAATAAAAAATTGTTCTTCCTCGCCTTCTCTCTCTCTCTTTTTTGTTCTTCTTTTGGAACATTTACACTGAGAAAAATAAAAGAGCAAAAAACATTGCTTAGTACAATAGTAGACGAGTATCTTACAACGTAAGTTTAAAAGTTATGAAATTGGGGCTTGCCTATCATATCAAGGCAGCTCTAAAAAATGTATCACACATCGCTCATATGCTAGGAACTATTTCTGACTAAAAAACAGTGCCTTTGCCAAGGACATTGTATTAGCCAGGGATATACTCTAGAGAATAATCTCATCGCGATGCGAGGTAGTAGAAATATGAACTATGGGTTCCCGGCTAGTTGTAGTAGGAGTCTACCCTTTACCTCCCCATTTAGATGTCAAGCTATGCCACCTGGCCAAGATATGCTTTAGTGGCTTTGGGTCCCAACCGACAGTAGGGACGAGGCCTGTTAGTACCGGGAAGGGTTGGTTCCTAGTGTGGTCGCGCCAAATGTTGGCTTTCACATCCTGGTTGAGATAAGCACAATGACGAATGATATGAGTTGGGTCTTCCACCTCATGCCCACATAAACGGCAACCTCGATGCACCCCTGGAATTAATTCGGCCAGACGAGAGCCACAAAGCAAATAACCCGTTGGTAGTTGAAATAAAAGGCCAGAGGACCAAGTACCATCATAACATGATTCAGGGCTAGGGTGCTCCTTGTGGGCACCATAAACACCCACACTCTGCTTTTGTTTAACCTGAGCCCGCCATATCATTGTTCGCGCCTCTTCTACACCACTCATCAGAGCTCGAACACTTGCCGCGCTTTGTCGCAATATTTACTAAACCGTCGATCCTGGCACGTGATCCGCCTAGACCACTTACTGGAGTAACCGTTGCATCTTAGGAAATTGAACATCTGTTTTGCAATTCGATCATCCGGTAAGAACCGCAGCCAACCAAGGTATTTTATTTTGCTTCGCGCCTCACGGATCTCCATCGAGGACTAGCCTACTTCACCCTTAACCGCGGCCTTCGCCGCAAAAGCCCCAGCCTGCAATATGTCCTTCCCTACTTCATATTGGATGCGGTCCAGAAGCAACATAGTGCTAGAAGAATAACACACTGCAACGAAGTTCTGGTGTAAAGCTGGAACCCCCACAGCTTTCCAGAGAGTGCGTCCCACATAATACCGGTTGTCAGAACCCAAGGCAAAATTACGGGCCATCCATCGCAGACGATTGCTCTTGGCCCTTATTCGTGACTCCATAGCGCTTACAATATGGTCACCCTCATTACTGATCAGAACCCCAAGGTAAGTGTATTCCGACTCAGTGGCCATATCCTTATTCTGTAACAAAAAACGGCATTGGGGCTGTACACCAAATCTAAGTATATATGATTTATTAAGTCCAAATTTCAAACCATGCTGCTGTGCGAAGTTCGTACATAGATCTTGGAGACTTTGGAGGCTAGCGGCTGAATTAGCACATAAAACGATATCCTCGGCATAAAATAAACACGATATTCGCATTGGTGGGCCATCCATAATTTTGCCCTTAAAGACGGCTCCGCATTCTGCGGATTCCAAACTAGCAGCGAGACTATCAATGAAGATAATAAAAAGTAGCGGGGATAGCGGGCAACCCTGTCGTAAGCCTATCTGACTCGGAATACTGTGCGATGAAATGTGCCCCAACTTATAAGTATAGTTGCAGTCAACGTATAAGGCAGCCACATCGTCAATAAAGCCCTGCGGGATTCCTTTACGTTTCAAACACTGCCACAGCCTGTTCCGATGCACATTATCGTAGGTCTTCGTCAAATCCAGAAATACCAGGTCAAGGTTTATGTTCTCGAGTTTAGATAGTTCTATGAGGTAGGTTAGTACAAATAGATGGTCCGCCATCCTACGACCTTTGCAAAAACCTCCCTGGGCTTCACTCAACAGAAAAAACTCAGTTTATCTCGTAAGAGAGAGGTATAGACCTTGTAGAGTATCGACGTGACCGCAATTGGACGGTAGGCATTCAGGTCCGTTTCGTCTTTGCCCTTCCCTTTATAGATCAAGGATACCCTCGCGGTATGCTAGTCGTGCGGAATAACTCTAGTAAGTTTGATCATGTTCAGAAGTGCGCAAAGGTGCAGTCTGGACCCCGGGTCGAGCGCCTTGAAACATTCAGCGGAGATGCCGTCACTTCCCGCCGCCTTACCTGACTGCAGAACTCCCTTCAGATCCTCAATTGTAAAATCGGCCTGTAGCTCAGGGTTGACGTCCAAGCTGTTGGACCCAGCAAACCCCCCAACGGTATACTTAACTCGTGCCGCGGGGGAGGGGTCGGTATAATCCTGCGCCTCGCCTTGTGCAAAGCCGAGAAGTTATTTTTCAGTCTCCGCCATGAACTCAGCCATACGATAGGCGACGTCCCTGGGGTTGTATATAATCAACCCCGAAGCGTCCTTGATCCCCTTGAACTTGCTTGTGGCGTTGTGTGAAGAACGGAGTTTTTTAAAGTACTACCAGAACTTCTTACCCATGGTCTTTCCGTCCTTAACAATTTCATGTTCCATCCTGGCGTTGGCTCTCCGGATCTTCAACGCGATAAGGGTTTTGGCAGATTTCTTCAAATTTAAGTAGAAGATCCATTTGGACCGTATGACAGCCGTGGGCTCAGACCGCTTCACAGCAAGGCGATGTTCGCGATTCGCCGCCCTACGTTGGCGGAAAGCGTAGCTAACCATTTTTTGGGCGTTATCCCATTACGTAGTTTAGTAGGGACAGTGCGTCGTTGCAATGTAAGTGACAAAGCTTGGTGGATATCAGCCACAAATAAATCATGAGACTCCCTGCCCGCGATAGCACGGCTTTCTCTAGAGAAGGCTTCAAGACCCGCCGCATCATCCAGCTTTCAAAAAAAACTTAGGGTTGGAACCACTGTCGGCCCGTGGTGCAGGGGGAGGTTGAAAGTGGGTACCGATTAACTCCATGGAGATAAGATTGTGATCACTATCAATATTGAGGCACCCCGAATCTTCAATTTTCAAAAAGGATATACGCTTCACAAGAACGTCGCAGCATAACACAAAATCTATCGTCTGGAAACTGAACACGGGCCGGCCCCTGCCAAGTAGAAATTCCCTCACAGATGGGGAGACAGTTGCAAATATGGAGCGCATTTCTTTCAACAAATTTGTTTAGGAGTTTCCCGTTAACATCCTCCGTTCCAAATTAGGAAATATGCCCATTAAAGTCAACCATTATATAAATGAAGTTTCCTTTCGCTTTTTCGTCCAGGACATCTTTTTGGAGACAATCAAAGATACGCGAGTTCCACTCCTGAATAGATTTAGCTGTACCCGTTGTACAGTATACAACCGCGAAGCTTATACCCGGAAAACCCTCGCATTGGAACCACACATACTCCAGACAGCATTTAGTTAGTACCACCGAACTCGTCTTGCGAGAGATAACGCCCAGGCCGCCACTATTTTTTGCTTTCAGGACTCTATTCAAACCAATCCATTGAAACCCCTCAAGTAAAGAGGGTTCCTCACCATTTCTGACCCGAGTTTCAGCTACAGCCAGAAACGACATATCTTCTGTAATCCACAATTTCCTAAGTTCCGCCCTTTTCTGTTCGTACCGACCTCCCCGAATATTCAGGAAACCAAAAAGAAAGGTTTTCTTGATCCTTTGACTACGCCGCTTCCCCCTCTTGTTTGTCTTACGTTTTGGCGCCTTTTGTGTACTTGGACGTGAGATACAGACATACCCTGACAGCTTCGTCCAGAGGTCTGAATTGCACTGGTGTTAAGGGCGCACTTTGGGCCAAAGAGGGCAAAAAATCATGCATTGCCACGGAATAAAGTGGATTATATTTATTTACACTATATACAGAGTCTAAAACAGCGCCCGCTTCCCAAGAAACAGGCATCATTGCGAGTTTTTTGACTGGCCTTCTCCTGGCGGGTTAGCCACATTCTGGTCACCATTTCCCGGACGCTTACGCTGTCTACCACCTACGTCGCGTGAGCAGTACCAAGACCACATTCGCTCCTGGATATTCTACAGGGCCGGTAGGCCCTTGTAGATATTACATGACACCCTTCCGTAATGTTAAAGGAAAATTCACAGTTTTTAGGGTTAGCGTCCCATAGAAAAAGCATTAAAAAAATTTTCGTTTTTTTGAGGAAATTGTCATAGGCCATACGGAAAAAGTATAGCGAAGTTAGTTTTCGGAATACTTCTAAATTAACAAGCATTTATTAAATGGGAAACTTACCTGTTTCGATTTTTAATTAATGAATTCTAATTTTTGTAATTTAACTAATTAAGATAGTACGTCAAAAAATTACTTTTGGGTCAGAAGTCAGCCTAACCTTATAGCACGCTTAAACCTATTTTCTTCATTTCGTTCTCGTTGACAACTAGGTCCTAAGTTTGTGGGTGCTAACAAGTTACGTTGACTAATTGTAAATGTTGGCTTACTTGCTGATTTTCCTAATTTCTTAGCAGTAGACTCTAACAAATTACTTTGGTATTTCGTCCGAGCTTGAGCACCTTTATATGTATTTTCTAATTAACTGTAGCACCCTTAATAAGAAATAGGTCGTTATCAGGTCGAGTTTTCGTCTAGAAAAGTAATTCAGGTAAATTATTACAGTTAATAGAGGTTTTTATATCTTTTGAAGTAAGTTTTTCGACGTTCTTTACGGCCAAGGCTTAAGTTGTATAGACTAATAGCACCCCATGTTATTTCACCATAGAGCTTAATACAGTCGAAGGCAGAGAGCTGCCATTACTCTATTTTAGTTAATCTTTAAAGATTATTAGAAAGGCTGATTTCCAGCTCTCATTTGTTTTGGAATCCTGTGTATAGCCTGCTCAATTTTATGCTAGAAACATAGCCTAACCGGGTTAACCCTAGGTTTTTTATGCTGTACGTATTTACCTGTGCGCTTCCAATTTGATGTAAAAAATGGCATACCTATTCAAATTATTAACGTGTTGAAATAAAGATAGTGCTTTTCACCCTGTGAAAAGTTCGAAAACTTCAAAATACTACTGGTAAGATGACAAAAAGTTTCAAATGTTTTCCTTACGGCAGTTAAAAGAGTCGTGGTGTTTACCTTTGCGCAGTTTGTTACCAACAGTGGATTTTGTTAATTCATAAATATAAGTATCAGTGGTGCTGATTAATCCAGGAGGACAGTGTCGTTATGTAATTTAATTAGTCAAATAATTTCCATCTTTACATCAGCGCAGATTTTTCCAACGTAACCACGTCAGCAACGGAGGGTTACGTTGTTCGCTATCTCCACAGTTCACATTGCCGTTTGTTTATTTGTCTAAATTGCTATGAATTGTTTAGGTATTTAATTTAATTACTGTTATTGAAGCCAAAGTTGCTAAACTATAGAATCACATCATTCATTAACATATGTTATAAATGTTCTTTATGTTACCGCAAATTTAGCACGTGGTATGATAAAAATTACGTTATCGCAATTAATTCAATATTCTCATTTGAGGACAGGTATAAACGGTTTAATTACTTATTAAGACGTTGAGATAAAGATATTTCTTTTCACCCTGTGAAACTTCCGAGAACTTCAAAATACTACTGGAAAGATGACAAAATTTGTGTTTTCCCTGCGGCAGTAGAAGAGTGGTGTTTGCTACTTTTCGTTAACGCAGTTGATTCAACATTCCCATATGAGGTATACATGGTTTAATTATTTGTTAATCCTCACTAAGATGCTACTAATTGTGTAGGCGTGTGATATAATTACTGAAACTTAGCCCTAGTAGAAGACCACATCATTCGTTAAAACAATTTTTATCCTATTGATCCAGTCAGTATCTGATGTTTCGTTATGAATTTATAAACAATTGTTACCAACATAGATTGTTTAATTCATAAATACAGGTAACAGTGGTGTTAGTTTGTAACCGATTCACTTAACAGGGTCGTTATGTAATTTAATTAGTCAAATAATTTCCAAGTTTACAACAGCGCAAAATTTTGCCGACGTTACCTCGGGGATACAGAGGGTTACGTTGTTTGCTAGCTCCACCCTCCACATTGCCGTTTGTTAATTCGTTTAATTTGCTATGAATTGTCTAGGTACTTGATTTAATTACTGGTATTCAAGCCAAACTATAAAATCACATCATTTATTAACATATTTTATAGATGATCTTTATGTTACTGAAATTTAGCACAGACTATGATAAAAATTGAATGCAACGTGTCAGAAATAATATTATTTATTGAGACTAATTTTATAAACTAAATCAACGCAACGATGGTCTTTCACCGTATCAAAAATTCAACAACAGATATCTACGGAAAAACTGCATAAATTTCATTAAGTTTTGAACATGGCAGTGCTGTTTACATTAGTGCAGTTCTTTCAACGTTACCATTTAAGATACGAAGGGATTAAGCAAGGAAAAAAATCGGCTCATTTTTGAAATAACTAAGTTATTTAATAAAAATTAAATATTTGAAAAATATTTGGTATTTAAAAAATTTATAATTAGAAAAATATTGTAATTAGGAAAAAAAATTGTATTTTGGAAAAAAATGTATTTACTAATTAAGAAAAAAAATTTATAGTATTAAGAAAAATTATGCATTAAAAAAAACACACACTTGAAAAAAAATATATATGTAATATTTAAAAAAATAGTTAATCTTGTTTATTTTTTCAATCCTGTAAGGAAATGGTTTAAAATTATGGTTTAAAATTATGATTTTAAACTATAATGATGAAGGAACCTTGGTCCAATTCTTTAAATATTTTAGCTCGTTACAACAAGTGATAATTATTCTTTAAAGGGTTAAAGTCAATGTCGCGAGTCAGCAGGCAATTTTATGACAGATATAAATAGCTGCAAGTTTTATTGTGTGGATATCCCTTCCTAGACCAAGCTTAGATTATTATTATTATTATTATTATTATTATTGTTATTACTTGCAAAATATTTTTGAAGAACTGCAACCGCGCAGAAGAGTAAGCAGGAAACCGGCTATACAGGGTGTACCAAAAAGGGTGGTACACCCAGACTACAGTTGGCTCTATTGGCAATTTAAAGTCAAAGAAGCTTTATGACATTTTTGACACCATTTATGACTGAATTAAATAAATGCTAATTTATGTTTAATTAAGGCGTCGTCTGTGAAAATCTTAAACTATAATTTTCAAAAGGTGACCTGGACAGAAAAATATCATAGAAAAATTTCGACTCGAAATTATGATCTAAAGCAAACCAACCGACTTTTGTTCGGTCCTACCACCCTTTTTGTAACATGCAACTTACAACTTGATTGCCGTTTGAATCTCTTCCATTGACATGTCGTCATCCTCCAACTCTTCGTGAGGTTGGGCCGTCTGCTCCCCAGCGTTTTGAGGCGGGGTGGGGATCACTTCGGCGCCTTGGGGAGGGACAGACCCAACCTCAGCCAACGAATTCGGTTGGCCTACTTGGTCCACTTCTACCAAAATTGAATAATACTTTGAACATTTTCACTTTTAGTATTAAATGAGTTTTATACCACGAACGCGGCTCCACCAGTCGCGCATTACAAGGACTCCAGCGCCTTGAGGCGGGGTAGGCACCACTCCGGCGCCTTGGGGAGTGGCAGGCCCAGCCTCCGACATCGAATTTTGTGGGCCTTCATGGTCTCCTTTTACCGAAATGGAATAATACTTTGTACATTTTCATTTTTAAGTATTAAATGAGTTTTATACCACGAACGCGGCTCCAGCAGTCGCGCATTAAGTGGCCGTAGCGGCCACAATTATTACAACGCCGGCCCCTGGCGTTGCGACCGCTACGACCTCCACAACCGTTAACCCGGCCTCCGCGGCCGATTCCGCCGCGTCCACGGCCCGTATAAATGCGGCCCCCTCTTGGTGCAAAAGCCCCGCGCCCTCTTGGGCCAACAGCCCTACGACCTCTTGGGCCAACAGCCCCGAGACCACTTGGGCCAACAGCCCCGAGACCACTTGGGCCAACAGCCCCGCGACCACTTGGGCCAACAGCCCCGCGTCCACTTGGGCCAACAGCCCCGCGACCACTTGGGCCAACAGCCCCGCGACCACTTGGGCCAACAGCCCCGCGTCCACTTGGGCCAACAGCCCCGCGACCACTTGGGCCAACAGCCCCGCGTCCTCTGGGGGCATTTATTAGCCCATCTCACACTCCCGGTCCTCCAGTATTTATGTTCCCTGTCACGTTACAGTTTTCCCCTATGTTGAAAAAGCGGTCCATTTTTTAACTAGAATTTGAAATAAAGACCCTTATTATTTTGGTGCTAATCTTTCTTTCACTTACGGACTATTCTCATATTAATTGTAGGCCTAGCTGATTTTAAGAGTGATATATATTAAAGGGATTGAAAATCAAGCCGGAGAAATGGCGTCAAGTGGAATTATTATTTCTTGAATTAATCGAACTAAGTTTCTTGAAAACACGTTTATCTTAATTACGGGCCTGTACTGTACTTTGAAAACTTTTTTCACCATTAGCCAACCTGCAAGCACTGCCTGCTATCTATTACCCCGAAGCCTTAGCTGCTACCATGAAAGAGGCAACGCTCATTAACCGAGGCTTAACCTATATATTTTGAAAAAGACGCTTCAAAAAAATTTCAAAGTGGAATTATAACCCATAAGTGCTCTAAAAGATGCTAAATAAGTAATTAATCACAAAATAAACCTAATTTTTAAAAAATTTCCCATTTATAATCATATTCTATGATAGTAAGTTTAAAAATAAATCCGCTTACTTTGTTGCGTCTCGTTGTTTGAAAATTGTAAGTGCGTTCAGCAACCACTACCAAGTTCTCGGTTTAGTACCAGATTGCAATATATCTACGTAACCGGTAACCTAAAGCGCTTTTATGGTGGCCGTAGCTAAACGCAGCGAATAAAACCGGGGAATACGGTAAATTTACTTTCTTCTCTAATATAGCTTTTCCAGTGGTTTTAAAAAAATATATAAGATAATTGAAAGAACAATAGTTACAGACAGGTTTACAATATTTCTTTATTTATATGGCAGGAAACAATCACAATTACATAACTTTAAAAGTGGCGGTATAGGAAGTTTGTTCTGTCTAAAGCGACATCTCGAGGAAAAGGTGTTAAAAAAATATGTTTATCTGATCTCTTAGAAGGAATATTTCGGCCAGAGCTGTGCTAATTAATTAGTTAGCTAATTGAATTTCTAATTAATTAGCAACATTTACTAATTGAAAATGGTAATTGAATTTTAATTACCTTAGTGCTAATTGAGAATTAATTCTAATTAATTAGTATTAATCGGAAAGGTAATTATCTAATTAAAATTTAATTAGATTTAGGATTAACTAATTAGCCAATTGGATTTTCAATTAATCTTTTACGCCAATTTGTTGTAAAAAAATCGAGGAAATAACTCATGATTCATCTATTTGAATAAGAAAAAGCCTTATTATATCAATGAGGAAGCCTTAGTGCTACTCTAAATTTTTCAGCTCCTCAAATATGAGAGAATACTAGTACTAATAGAATATTTCGTAGTTCGCAACTGCCGCATTTCGAAATTTCGGCTGTTTTACCTACTCGAATTAAAAGCAGTGCGCATGTATTTACTACTCAGGAGTCCATTATAGGAACTGTGGCAAGAAAATGAAGAAATGAGACAAATTTTAACATGACGGAAGGCTCGAGGCTTGTCTCATTTTTCGAGAATAATTCTTGGCTTCCGTACCCGTTTTTCAATGGCATTGAAAGATTAAACTTTGCATTACCAAAGTACTACATCCATGGGCACTTTTAAACTTTTATGTTTACTTATGGTTTCTTTTTTACCTTAATTAGAAAATAGTAATTCTAATTAACTAGTTTGATAAATAAATTTCTAATTGAATTGAATTAGTTTCTATGTCTAATTGCTAATTGGTATTTAATTAGTTCATAAATATTTCCCTAATTGCTAATTGGCTAATTAATTAGTTCAAAAATATTTCCCAAATTGCTAATTCTAATTCAATTAGTTGTCAGCTAATTAGCACAGCTCTGATTTCGGCATGATTGTTATTTTAAAAATGACTTTCACTATATGATTTCTAAAACTGTATTTGTAACGTTAATCTTGAGCTTAATATAAAGTTTAGTCGGTTCGAGTATTTTCAAAACTAAACTACCTGTTGCGACTTGCGAGTAATAAGCATCTCTTCAGAATCAATTTACAATGCCATATAATAAACGATGCGTGGTTCTTGGATGTTCAAGTTGTAGTGACAATCTAGCCCAAGACGGTTCCTACAGTTTACATTTTTTTCCAAAAGGTACTGTAAACCTTAACAAAAAGTGCCCTTTTGGGCGACTTTGGTATTTAACTAAGTTTTTTTCCAATGTAAAGGTAATGATGATCTAATAAAATGTGGATTTTGGCTACAAATCGTGGTAAAGAGTGGAGACCGAACAAAGTGTCCGTTATTTGTTCAAAACATTTTAGTCAAGATGATGTTATCGTTACTAAAGGGAAAAAAGGATGTTACTGAAACCACACTCAATACCAATTCATGGAACAAGTTTAGATAAAGACCTTCTAGAAAGCTCAAATTCTAAACTTTTACTAACAGTACATGACGATATAAATTTACTACATGTTCAAGCTTTTGATGATAATGAAACAGCAATCCAATCAAAACGAACTGGAGGTAACGCTGCGCTTGTAGGTACAGTTCTGCCACCATGTAAAGAAGGAATAAGTATTGCAACAAGAAAATTTGGCTCTAAATGTAAAGTTACGCAAACTATTACTACAATGGCTACAAAAGGTACTCAGACACTAAACTTAAATAATGTTTGGTTTCAATCAAAAGACATTTTTGGAGTATAGCTGCTAGAAATGTAAACATTCCGAGATCATTGATTACAAACAAACGTCAAACAACTCTTATTTAAATCAGCGCCTAGCATTCACAAAGTAGAATCTACACTGATAATGTTGAACCAAAATCAAGATGTCAGCTACCGCCCATTAGTAAAAGAAGTACAAACTAATCTTATAGAACTGTTCATCTTGCAAATAGACATTTAGCCCAGAAGTTTTTTTTCAGTGTTATTTTAAACAACATTTTCTACGAGGACAGAACATACAGTTAGATGCCTTGCATTTCAATTAAAACTTGAACCTGAAAAGAAGAATAGGTTTAAAAAAATTTGCAAAGTGGAAAATGTTTTTTTTTTAATATTTTAAACAGTAGACGCCAGAGACATTTGTTCTGTTATCTAATGTTTCAAGTCCAGAAAAAGGTGAAGAATAAAATTTAAATTTCTTCCAAGCTTTGCGTCAATCACAAACAACATGCAATAGAAGTTGAAGATTATCAGGCTAGAAATGTAGAAAGCAACTAAATGCAAGCGTAATTTTTACTAAACATTATGTCATTAAAAAATGAATGACTATAGAATTGCATCAAAATAAATGTTTACCTAATTGTTACAAATTTAAGTAACATCAATACCGCTTTTGAAAAGTTAGCCTCACTTATTTTTTCTTTATTTAATCCTTTTTTGTGATTTCATTCTGTGTACATTATTTTAAATAAACATCAAAATTATTGAGATATTTTCCGCAATCGTGTTAATTATTTCGTGGTCTATTGCTAAAATTTGCAAATTTCTTTAAATTAAATATTATTATCGTAACAGATTTAAAAAAGCAAACTCATTATTTCTTCATAAATAGACTTCCATGCTTTTAACGGAAAAATATAAGAACAAACTTCCGTGCTTTTAACGGAAAATATAAGAAGAAATATTTTTTCTCAAATAACAACTTAATTACATAAAATAATCACAACAACATAATAATTTTAAAAGTTGCAGTATAGCGAGTTCGTGCTGTTTCAATTGGTAGTAATTTTCACCTTCTGGTTTAATCAAAGAGGCTAAAAAAAGGAGTAGAAGGCTTGACTGAAGCGTTCTGGCTTTGAAATATTCCCTCTGAACTTCCTGTGTGCTCCTAAAATGTTTTGCCAAAGCTGCTAGTTCAACTCCTGTTCTTATTACCCTGTTTGATTTAATATAGTTTGAATTCCATTTGCTACGTATATATAATATAAGGGTTTGTTGGTTAGAGTATTTTCTTCACTAAACTCCCTTTTGCATAAGGTCATGCCTCTCTGCAACGAAGGAAGTATTGAAACGAGAAATATGTCACTAAATGTAAAGCTCAATTCCACTTACAATTTTCCAACTTCTTCAGATTGCACATTCCACGCGAGTTTTTTTCCAAACTATTTAAACGTACGTTTAATGTTTCAATCAAACTCAAATTTCTATCCTAGTCAATTTGGGTCTTAACCATTTTAACAATACCTTCAAATTCCATCTTTCTACCCAAATCCAATGGTGTATTGGCAATTTTGCTAACCACTTTTTACTGTAATCCACGCCTTTGGACAAACATGGATCGTTGGTATGGGTAGCTATGTGCAAGTCGTTTGATGGATTTAATGTGCACCCATTTTCAATCAAAGCAAGAGTTACATTACATTGGCCTTTATTATTACTGCAAGCCCAAATTAATGATGTGAAGCTCTTCTGAGCTTTTCGCATAAGTTACCTAATTTTAAATCAGTGCATTTCGTTGTCCATGTTGAAGTTTACACTACAATTAACGTTCAAGGATGTTACCAAAGTGTCTATTGCGAAACGGCAACATTAAACTTGCATAACTTACGTTCGCGGGATTCGAAAACTAAATCATAACTATAATAAAAAAGCTCTTGCAATATACATTTAAATTAAAATTCAGCCTTGAAATTAGAAACAAGAAAGATCGACCAAGGCTCGGCTAAAATCGAGGAAGTAAACAACAATTGAGGGTTATTCTCCGCATCTCTGAGTGGGGCGTTGTTTGTAGGTCTTACCTCCCTGGTCTTAGCATGAATGAAGAGGTTGGTCTTACAATATTTTGCGTTTTCCGTAGAGTACTAGCAATCTGTTACCATGGAGTGGTATTAAATGATCCTAAGAGAGAATTGGGGTATTTTTAAAGGAACTTTCGTTTACACGACAATAAATCTACCCCACGCAAAATAGCGCACGGAAAACAATATTCAAGCTCAGCCTCGAGTCTAAGCGGTCTTATTAAAAGGTTTACAAATTTCTTCGATAGCATTTCAAACTAAACTGAACTGAATCAATACTAGCTGGAAATCTAACAACAGTGAAGTGAACAGACTAACAGTGCAGTGCACGTTGACTCGTGCTTGTGTTTGGCTCATTTTTGAATTTATTTGACGAATTCAGGCTTTTTTGATAGGCCTACTTTTCTCCAAACTCTTAATTAGTTTTGCTTCAAGGCTGCGTAGGGCTTACGCTTTTTTAAAAGCGTTCTAAGCTTAACTTTGCTGCTTTGAGGATTTATTAAGGTAAGATTTATTTTGATTTTTTTCTTTGTTTGTGCTGTATTCTATTTTATTTCCTTTGTTTCTGTTGTAATCTATTTTCTTTCCTTTGTTTCTGTTGTAATCTATTTTCTTTCCTTTGTTTCTGTTGTATCCTTTTTTCTTCTCTTTTTACTAATGGAAACCTTTGGGTATCCAGAACAGGCCTTTACGGCTTCTAGACTGGCTCAATATATATAGGGTTTTTGTGCCTTCTAAAAAAACCACCTGCCACACTGAATAAAATAGACCTCTTGTGGCTCACTAAGAACACCTTCAGTGACTTGCAAATAAACCTCTTGTGGCTCAATGAGAACACCTTCAGTGACTTGCAAATAGACCTATTGTGGCTCACTAAGAAAACCTTCAGTGAATTGCAAATAGACCTTCTGTGGCTTCCAAATAGACCTTCTGTGGCTTCCGAATAGACCTCTGGCTTGCTAAAAGACCTGTGACATTGCAAAAAATAACTATAGTGACTTGGAAAGCGACCTTCTTGTGGCAACGAAACACATTTTTGTGTGCTAAATTTAAGAACTCAAAATGGTTTCTCGAGAAAAAGCTAGAAGGGACAAGAGACGTATGAAACAACAAAGTCAAAGAGCGTTGATAGCTAAAACTAAGACTTTAGCGAACAAAAACAAAACATATTGCAAAAGCTACTATATAAAAAAAACCAGCTCTTTCAGAGTAAAAAATCGAGTGATGGACTTAATCGCAAGTCGTTATTGACAAGTTCAACAAACATTCACAAGGTTTTGCAGGCCCCTAAAGTAGGTGGCGCTTCTCGACAAATAAAAGTTGGTGCGAACCCGACTAAGAATTATGTTAAAAAAGTCTCCTTTAACAAAGGAATTTTTAAAACAAAAATAAAAAATGATTGCCGAAACTTTCAAGCAGTTTTTGGTCACGCGACTTACGGAACGTTTAATCGGAGCCTCCGGGATGAACTAGGCCCATGCGTGTGGCGAAGAGAGAATATTTTTTTAACTAATTTAGTTCGCCGTGTTTTCCCGTTTGGGGGCGCTGATACGACCGAAAAATAAACAAAGTTCAACCCCGTGACCCTGTCGACTGCTTAAGTATTTGGGCCAAGGTCGCGGATTGTAAGTATACGTTTTTATTACTCATACTGAATTATTTTAATTGAAATAATTTATTTTGTTGTCATCAATACCATCTAACCTAAAGATTCAGTAAAAAGTGAATAGCCCCAAAAACATTTACGTTAATTTTAGGATGAAACTTTTCTCTATCATAAAAATTTTATGACTGACCCCTAAAATATCAACGATAATTTAAGGAAGACCCCTGTCACAACGGAAAAATAAGCGCCATCTAAGGTGAAAATATTTTTCCTAACAAACTGGATATTTCCCCACATAAAATTTGACATGCATGGGCCTAGTTCATCCCGGAGGCTCCGGTTTAATGACGAAAAAAACTTTTGCTAATTCACGTAAAAAGCAAAGTTCCAAATTTGCATCCCACAAACTCTTATGCCAATTGTTATCTGGAAAACATTTAAAAAGGCGAATATATTCAGCCTACCATGCAAGGCGCTCGTTACTTATTGAAGATTTCAAAAGTTTCGCGAAGAAAGTGCAAGAAATTGGATTGGTGAATAGTGACAATTTTATCAAAGTCATTGGAGGAAAAAGGCTTCACAGTAGTCTCGAAGAAGCTTTTTATCACCAGACAACATATTTTACTTTTGGGAATGATGGCAGAATTTTAAAAAATGAGGACCACGAAACGCGTTTTGGAAAAATTTTGCAGTTCGACGAAAATGGTCTATTAATAAAAGTGCTACGAGAAAGCTCTAGTATTGACAAAAAAGTTAATGAATTATGGGTTGAAGAAAAAGGAAATTTTATTAGCCAGAAAAGACTGAATGGAAGCATTGAACGCTGCTTGCGAGTTAATGATTTCGGGGTTGTCACGAATCTATTCAATGCAGTAGAAAACGTGTCAGAGGAAAAAAATCCCAAAGCTTGCACAACCGCTTAAACAAATCCGCGTTAGTCTAGTATGCAAAAGGCCACGCTGAAACTGAATTCTTCAATCTGCTTCAGATACTGCTTTCAGTTTTCACTTTACGCTCGTTTGCGAAGGCACCTTAAGAAGATTTTTAGGATTAGCAAGTTTCTTCAGGCGATTCGTGTGGAACTTTGCTCACATAGCTTCACCTTCAAAGTAACTATTAAAGAAGATCTCTTCTTGGAAAAGGACCCTAGAAGAAAACCAAGCTTTCGAAACATCACGTGAACGACTTTGCGAACGACCATTACTTGGGCTGTAAAGCCATGAAGCTACGACAGAACTTCATACGGACGCCAGTAAGATTGGATTGGCTGCAGTTCTGTTTAAGAAGGGAACAGATGGACTGCTGCACGCTATACATTACTCCAGTCGACAAACAACCACAGACGAGCAACGTTACTATTCATACGAGCTCGAGACATTAGCCATCATTTGGGCCTTGGAAAAGTTATGACCTTACATACTAGGGAAAGAATTTACCATCGTAACCGACTGTAACTCAGTACGAAATGCATTTTCAAAACGGGACTTGGTCCCTCGCATCGGCCGATTGTGGTTGAAAGTCGAGGACTTTAATTTTGAATTAATTTACCGATCTGGAACCCAAATGTCTCATGTGAATGCTCTTAGCCGAGCACCCGTTGGTGAACATGAAGAAACTGATGCGTCAGATGGTCTTCAAATACTTGCTACAAACTTGTCTGTCAAGGATTGGCTAATAACCGCACAGAAGGGTGATGACCGAATCATAAGTTAATCATCGATACGCTGAATAAAACCGACAATCTTTCGAAAGAAGATGTAACCGTAAAATTTGAATGTAGGAAAGGGGGCCTAATATCACGGCTCACAAAGAAATTAAACTAAAACTATAACTAAGAAGTTCCCAGGCTACCCGTTTAAAGGACTTATTGTCCATGACTAACCATATTTACCAGGTAGTCCATTGTAGAATAAGACGCAGTGGTAGAAATAATACTACTTGTATTTATTTAAGAAAACAAAAACACGTCCGAACTGGAGCGCGAATACAAATGAACTGACTACCGATAGACTACTGCTCTTTACAGATTGTAGGCGGGGGTTTTTATCCCCGCGAAAAATGTTTTTTATCAAGGTTGACTTCAGTGGCGCTTAAGGGAAGGAGATGCTTGGTGTGGACGGTTACATCCCCCCAAAGAAAAGTCGTCTGCTGCGGCACTCTTGTTTCCAATCCGCTGAGTCTTGGGCAGGCGGCGAGGAGGGCCTCCTGGCCTTGGCAGCAGTCTTCTATGGCGAATCCCATGGGCTGCGTCAAAACGTCATGATGCGTTCCGAATAGTCTCCCATGGTTCTCCCGCGATTGCTTGACGGGCAAAATTAAAATCACTAGACGTCACATCTGTGATTGAATGCAACGTCCGGGCGAGACCGGAGAGTCTTATGCGGATATTGTTCTGGATGATGATAGTAAATGTCCATTTCCGGACCTCCAGGCTTTGGGTTTTTCCTCAATACTATCTCACGTTTCCATCCTTTGCGGAAAGGATTGACAAATCTCATGAGATTGATGGGAACAAGGTTGGACAATTCCATTTCGTCTTCCTCAGATTCAAAGGAAGAACTGGAATCGTCAGGGTGAGATAGAGGAGAGGGTGGAGGGAGAGGCTTCTCCCTCGAGCTCCTATCAGGAGAGGAAGATGGAGAGGTTGGAGGGAGAGACTTCTCCCGGAGAGGAAGGTGGAGAAAGGTCTGGCGGCATCCGATTCACTCGGAAGACCGCGGGAGGATCGGAGAATAGGGCGAATGCGTCTGGCTCAGATTCCGCAGGTAGATCCGGTACTTCTTCCGAGGGAACATAAGAGGATCCATCATCATCCTTGGATGGATGAAGATGAGGTTGAGGAAGAGATTTCTCCAGACGACTCAGTTTGTGCTTCTTGGTCTCTCAACAGTCGTTGTCTTCGTTCTCGTCGAGTCTCACGACGTTCGTCACCAGTACTGACTCCAGCGTCCTGAAGGATAGGTACGGACTGTGACGTTGTAGAACTTGAAGAGGAACTGCTTGACGTTGAAGATGACTGGCTTCCGTCCGGTTGGCAGACATCTTTGTTTGACCAATAAAGCTTCAAATGAGCGATATTCTCGATTCCTTTCTTTTCTCCGGTTTCTGGGTCTTCTAGTTGATATCGCAATCGGTCGATCTTTTTAGCGATTTTGTAGGGACCATCCCATTTGGGACATAACTTAGCGGCGACATCACGTGCCGCTTGAGACAAGGGATGCGTCTCTTTCCAGACAAGCGCACCACTGGGAAATTCAATTCCTTCCCGCCTTTGATCGTAGTAGCGCTTCTGGTGTGCTTGCGCTTTCTTGGCAAGTTCTTTAGACAAAGCAAGTTGCTTCGCTAAAGCCGAGAGCGATGCGGACCTTTCAACAAAGTCCGCTACTGGCATACCCACGTCCAAGTCCCAGGGAAATATCGGTTCCCTACCCATGTTAAGGTAGAAAGGAGTTCTTCCTGTTGCTGTATGCGTAGTCGAGTTGATGGCGAACTGAATAAATGGCAAGTTCTCGTCCCATCTTTGGTGATCTCGACCAACGAACATCGAAATGATTTCGCCCAGAACTCTGTTTGTGCGTTCCACGATGTTACTCTGAGGATGATACGGAGTGATGTATCGTGGTTTGACTTCGAACATCTTAAGAATGTCCTTCCAAAGTTGTGAAACGAATTGCGTCCCATTGTCGCTTACGATGGCTTTCGGACATCCGTAGCGAACTATCATGGAGACGAGTTTCTTTGCGCACGTTCTGGCGGTGATGTTCTTCATCGGGTACAGTTCGACAAATTTGGTAGCATAGTCCGTGAAAACCAGGAGGTATTTGTGATGATGTCGGCTTTTTGGTAGAGGTCCCTTTATGTCCACTCCCAGCAGATCAAATGGCTCAGTAATGGCCGTAGGCTGCATGAGACCTGGACGTTTTCTATTGCGGGCCTTGTGCATTTGACACAAAGGACATCCGCGGACGTACTGGGTAACGTCCTGCCGGAACGATGGCCACGAGTATCTGGCCCGTACTTTGTCGCAGGTACGATCTCGACCTCGATGTCCAGATAGAGGGTGGTCATGGAATAATCGGATGGCGTCCTGCCGGAACCGCTGTGGCAAATAGATATTCGCTGGTTGTCTACCATAGGCCTTTCGATATAGGACATCGTTCTTCATCTCGTAGTATCGATGTCCTTGAGGATTGTCTCCGCATAACTGGACTATGAAGTCATTGATGGCTTGTTCATCTTGTTCGTACTTCTTCCAGCGTGAAAGAGTAATACAATGCGTGATTGGCGGGAGGAGCTAATCCGCTACTGGTTGAGGACGAAGTCGACGTCACTGAAGAGGATTCTGCTGGACTGGAATCTTCTGACGAGGACGGTGAAGTCAGGTCTTCCAAAGACATGGCTAATAAAGAGACAGGCGCTCTTGATAATGCGTCCGCAACCTTGTTCTCAACTCCCTTCTTGTGTATGATCTTCAAGTCATACGTCTGCAAGTACATTGCCCAACGAACAAGTCGAGAATTTGGTTCTTTCAAAGTGAACAACCACTGGAGTGCCTTGTGATCGGTGATCACAGTGAACGGGATATTCTCCAAGTATGGCCGGAACTTTTCAACTCCCCAATAGATGGCAAGACATTCCTTTTCCGTCGTGGTATATCTTCTCTTGACGTCGGTCAGTTGTTTACTGGCATAGGCAATAGGTACCTCGACGTCATCTTGGATTTGTGACAGGAAAGCTCCAAGTCCGGCGTCGCTAGCATCCGTTGTCAGGATACACGGCAACTTAGGGTTGTAAGCCGCTAAAGGAGGCGCCATGCAGATCGCAACCTTGATAGCCTGGAACGCTTCCTGCTGTTCTTCTTTCCACTGGAACGGAACGTCTTTCTTCTTGAGATGGTTTAATGGGGAAACGATCTTGGAATACTGCGGGATGAATCGTGAGTGCCATCCCGCCGTGCCCAGAAATCTTTGGATGTCTTTCACGTTCTTTGGGACGGGAAAGTCTACTATAGCCCTAGTCTTGAAAGGATCAATGTGAATCCCTCGTTCATTGACAATATGCCCTAACACGGTCGCTTCGCTTTGCGCAAAGCGACATTTCTTCGTCTGAAGCGTAAGTCCCGCTTCAGACAGTCGGTGAAAGACATATTCCAAGGCTTGCAAATGGTCAGCCCAAGTACTGGATGGAATGACGATGTCATCCAGATAGACACAGATGGAAAAGTGATGTCCATCCCTGAAGACTTCGTCGATGAATCGTTGAAACGACGACGGCGCATTGCATAGACCGAACGGAAGTACCTCGAACTCTTACTTCCCCGCATGCGTGATGAAAGCAGTCTTCGCTTTCGCTTGCGGATGGAGATCTATCTGCCAATAGCCGCTCTTTAAGTCCAGTGCTGTTATGAACTTCGGAGCACCCATTTTTCCTAAAAGTTCTTCTATTCGCGGAAACGGGTATGGATCTTTCACGGTCACTTTATTTAAAGCACGATAGTCGACACAGAACCGGATCTTTCCGCATTTTTGGTGGACAAGTACCACAGGCGACGCGTAAGGACTAACGGATGGTTTCACGATTCCGTCGCGGGTCATTTCGTGAAGATGATCTTCAATTATCCGTTTTTTCTCGTCGCTAACACGATACGCACGTTGACTAACGGGAACATCGGTGGTAGTGTGTATCTCGTGGTAGACTAAGTTAGTACGTCCCGCTTTTTCCGAAAATAGTTTTGGAAATCGTAATAATAGAGTTTTTAAGTCTTCCTTCTTTTTAGGACTCAGTGTTGGCGACGCGACAGCGTGTTCAATATCCTCTATAATCTGAGGGGTCGGTGTCTTTAACCCAGGGAGATTAAGCACGAGTGGAAACGTCGTTCCGTCAATCTGACAAGTTTTTGTACCAAAGTCCATAATGGCGCGATGTTTATACAGGAAATTTTTTCCCAGAATAAAATCGTTCGGTAGTGAGGCAACTACGTGAAATTCCTGCGTTAGTGTCAAGTGTCCTAAGAGGAAGTCTATTCGCGCGCGTCCCTTCGTGAAGGTATAACGTCCATCGCCTAACACTATGCATTGAGTCTCTTCTTCTTCCGGAAGTACTAAGTCTGGTTTTAAAATGCTGACTAAATTACGCCACTGATATAAGCTGATAAAACAAGCATCAGCGCCTGAATCTAGTCTGGTCGCGAAAGTCCCATGCGAATACACGGCTTCTATGGCCACGGGAGGATCAACCTCACAGCGACGCACATCCATAGAGCCAATTTCCATAAGGGGCTTTAATTTCTTCGCGCGGTGGGAAGACGATCCCCTTTTTGTCTTCCCGCTTTCGCGTTTTCCGAAGCCTGTCTTTGCGCGACTTCTTCTTTGTCCGGACAGGTTGTGGCATAATGCCCTAAGAGTCCGCACTTGTAGCATTCTACGCGACTTAAATCGCTTTGCTCTTGGCTTAACCTGTGTAGGAGTCTTTGGTCTGTTGGTATTTCTTGCATTTGATGTCGCAACCTTTGATTTCGGACCTCCCCCCGGCGGTTTTGTAAAAACCGCGGCTGTGGGAGAATTTCTTCTCCCACTGGATTCACGCGAGGCAGACTTTGCCCTTTCAGTAGGATACAATGAGCTAGAAGGGGTCGCTAGTAAAATTTCTTCTGTTACGCGGCCTTTTTCTATAAAACTGCGCATTGTCCTTATGTTGCCGTTAAAGACATGGATGCGTATCTCGGGGAGGATATTTCTCTTGCAAATAACAACAAGTTCAGAGTCAGTGTACGGAACGCGTAGGTTCTGATTCATCGCGGTAATACTCGCGATGTACTTGTCAAAAGATACATCGGCGGGTTGTTTAAACTGAGCTATTTCTAGGCGGAGGGATTCCTCCGCTCGTACCGAAAAGAAATAGTCTATAAACGCGCCTTTTAGTGTACGCCACGTTAGTGCTTGATTAGGCCTATTCATGTCTCTAAACCAGATTAATGCACGGCCCCTTAATATTTGGGGGAGAAGCGCGATAACGTCATTTCCAGTCATGCTGTGTTATTCAGCGAATTCCGTCAAAGTCCGATGGAATTCCGGCGCGCTTTCTTCTTCAACACCACTAAATATTAAGTCAGGGGGCGGTTTTGGCCTATGTTTGCTAACGTAGTCGCAAGTGTTTGAATAGCTTCAATCAGAACATTGGACGCTGCACCTTGCGGTAGCGGCGGCGGAGGTGGGATTCCTCCAGCCGCTTGTCCTTGCGAAGGACTAGTACCGAGGCTTGGAGGGGGAGTGATGCCCCTCGGGGGCGTATGGGATCCTGGTAACTGTGCGTTAATCGCGGCGATTAATGCATGCGGATCGGCAGGATTCATGACGCAACAGTTAATTTGTCAAGCAATGGCACAAGTAAATTTCACAAGTTCGCGTTAAAGCACAATTGGTAATTGTCAGTCTTAACGGGTCCTGGCAAGCTCGCCACTTAATGTAACCGTAAAATTTGAATGTAGGAAAGGGGGGCCTAATTTCACGGCTCACAAAGAAATTAAACTAAAACTATAACTAAGAAGTTCCCAGGCTACCCGTTTAAAGGACTTATTGTCCATGACTAACTATATTTACCAGGTAGTCCATTGTAGAATAAGACGCAGTGGTAGAAATAATACTACTTGTATTTATTTAAGAAAACAAAAACACGTCCGAACTGGAGCGCGAATACAAATGAACTGACTACCCATAGACTACTGCTCTTTACAGATTGTAGGCGGGGGTTTATATCCCCGCGAAAAATGTTTTTTATCAAGGTTGACTTCAGTGGCGCCACTTCGGGACAATTTAACATTATACAAAATTAATGTAAAAAATGAAAAATTAGTAAAGCAGACGACGCGGTTTTTCCCCGGGAAGGAGATGCTTGGTGTGGAAATTAAGAAAAAGTACGAACTGTAACATGGAAGGTTGTTTCGTCGACTCCAAACCAAGGAAAGCGAAGAACCTAAACTATTATGGGTCGAACCGCAACGTAACGTGCGAAATGGAAAATCGTCAAAAATGCCACGACGATATCGGACATTTTGCTCTCGAACACGCTAAGCAAAATCAAGAATGACTACTGGTTTCCGGGAATGAAGCGCTATGTACGAAGATATATCGCTGCATGTCTACCTTGCTTATTTAAAAAAAAACCATCTGGACGACAGTAAGGTTTGCTACATTTAATCGACAAAATCGGAATACCATTTCATACCGTATACATGGATCATCTTGGACCTTTTGTGAAAAGCTTATCCAGTAACACCTATTTGATCGTAGCTGTGGACGGATTTACGAAATTCACGCTTTTGAAAGCCATACGGAACGGTTAAATAAAGTATTAAACTATAGCCAGCTCAGCGGACTGAAAAACTCCCAAACATTTACTTTGACATCCCAACTTTTCAAAGAGAATTCAATAAGCGGGTCTTTTTGGACGATACTTTATAAAGAATAAACAACAAATGACTTGTTGCAGGCTTTATTGCACTAGTAAGTAGTGTATATTTCATAAATAACTTCAAGTAAGAAATCCCATTAAATATTACATAAACGCTTTAATGGTTAAAAAAATTTATTTTGAACCTGAAGGTCGCGACGAACTTATAACCCTTATTTGAAGGTTAAGTAATAACATAAAAAGTCAAACTTAAAAAATAAAATTTAGAAACAAGTAATATTATCAAAAGCAAATATTCAAGTCTTAGGACCTCAAAAGAACGGTCAAAGTTCTGGAAAAATTATTCAGGCAGTCGAAATCCGAATGTGCTTTAGACGGATTCGTTCTTTTTATCACGGAATGACTCGTAGCTCTCGTGAACGACCGGAAGCCCCAACGTAAGAGAACATGTACTAGCTCCCGGAAAAAACTTCCCTTCTGAGTGGCCTCAAGAGAACTCTCCTCCGGATGTAAAATATTTCTTTTCTTTTATGAACAAATACTGAAGTTGAAATTTATGAAATAGTAAAGCAGTAAACAAAGCATAGCGAATAACTGTAATTCAGACGACATTTTACATCCAATAAGTATATAATTATATACATTAAAATCATCCGATGTGGAAAAAACGGGAAATAAAGAGATAAAACTTTGGAGGGATATTACCTTTACGTGTTTGTAAAGTCCCAGTTTTTGTACTCCTCAACTGTATACCCTCCATGTTGAAAGCCGTATTCACAACACGGTTGCCGTGTAAACACTATCCTCTCGTTTCACCTCAACGATTTTCTTAGTTTGTCAACATGACTGTTAACGTCACATAACACCAAAACTTATTTGTGGCTACACGCACTGAAAGTAAATGCGCACCATAAAAAGCATGAAAACACGAAGCTACAATCCGATTACGATCAAACATTTCACTGATCTTCGTTCAGCAGAACTCACCAAAAAAGTCAGCGGATTTTGTAAAACGTTTACCGGAGAGCTCTGTCGTCATGGCTTTGCTGAACGCTTTTCTCCGGTCATCGGTGTTTTAAAAATGACTCTAGCGCAATAAAGCGTGCAAGGTACCAAGGCTTAACAAAAATTGTATGAAAACATATTTATAGAGATAGATAAGAACAACTTTTATAATTCAAATTAGAAAGTCTAAAATGTCTCTTAAAATTCTCGCGTGATCAACTGGTTTCACGCCAAGTAAATAGGTATAGTCCCATCAGAATCAGCAAGAGCTATTCATAATAATTCCTCCAGGTTCTTTTCACCAAGCTGAGAACCCCGCGTTTTACGTCACGTTTTCCAAAAACCCGACTATTTTCTTTGGTGACTGCGCTGGCTCAGAGCTGAGCAGCGTAACGTCAAAATTCAAAAACCAAACCCCATTCTGTAGGACACTGTTAACAGCGCTGAGCTCTGCTGAACGCGGCCCAGATTTCCACCATGATGTTTTATTTAAATATAAAATCTAAGCCTGATTATTTAAAGGTGTATTTAACTTTCGGCTCACTGTGAACCGTTAATGTCTCTGCTTTACAGAAACGAAAAACAAACCCAAGCGTTTACTTTTCGTTCACTAGGCCTATTGACAAATAAAAGTGCTTTTGACCGACAGAGTAGCGTTCTTCTTTTAATCACTAAAGAAAGGATTATGCCATAAACAGATTTAGTATAGCTTAAGTAATATATAAACATCCATTTCAAATAATAATATGTAAGCGTTGTTTATACGTATGTCAGGATTCATATTTAAATGAATGGAAGAGCGACAATATGAATAGTTTAAGAAAGAAATTAAGTTTAATAATTATCGAATTATTCACTCATTGAAGTCCTAAAAGGGCCAAACTAAGTTGCACTTGCCCATAATACATTTGTTAGGGTTTCAAAGAAAATGTTCCGTCCTTCTTTATTACGTGAGGAGTTTTCCTGAGGACTGTTTCTAAGTTTCCTTTTTCACAAATGACTGGACACTTCATTTCGACCAAATTATCGTTGACTAGACCGTCTGGGGAACACCCCAAGAATGGATAAGAAGGGTTGACTTCAAAACCAATCTTCGTTACTTTTAAATTAGACTCTTTTTTAAAGCAACAAGAGTTTTTTTCGTTTATAATTCCATACTGTGTGAATTCATTTGCCTTAAAGTTTGACTTAAGAGCTTTTCGAATTTTTTCAGTAGGATCTTTTGGAAAATGTGTGTAATACTCGTAGCAAATTTGACAAGAGAGAGAGCAACAGGTACTAAACAAAACAAAACAAAACAGTATTACCAATTTTATACTCATGTTATGACCAAGGCTTAAGAGTTTACATAACTAATCTGGTTAATATTAGGGTGATTAGGTTTTCCACACTTACCATTTTTGAAAATATTCTCTTCTGAAAATTGTGGTTCATTCATTGCAAGAAATTTCGAGTACTAATTTTCATTTGGCACTGAATTATAAGTTTAAACGTCAAATACACTGCCGCTGATGCTACAGGTCTCAGGCCTGCCATTTTTGTTTCCCCTAGATCAAGCTTCGCGTTTTCTCCGCACGGTGGCACTAGTGAAACTTTTCGTTCTAGGAGCGGAATCTAACAGCCCTGAACTAGGAAAATTTTGGTCCAAATGGTAATTTCATTGAGTTGTGAAAATTACCACTAGAGTGGCCTTTGCGTTAACCTGCCTATTGGGGTACGTGGGACACTTTTGAAAACATTAGGACGGACGGACAGTTACCAAGTTTATCACTCGATGGTGTCGCCATCTCGAAGCCTAGATAAGAAATGAATAAATACATGTATTCCTTAAATCAGTCAAATTTCCCGCCTTTTCTTTTAAATCCCTTGGTTGCACCAGACCAGGATGGCGTCACAAGCGCGTGATATAGTTAATCGGATTATGTCCTAGCGGATGAAAGGCCACTCTAGTGGTAATTTTCTGAAATCAATGGGTAATTTAGTCCAGTTTAAAAAAATCCATATTTCCCACCCTGGTCCGACATAAGCGAAGAACGTGACGTCATGCTAGACTGCGCAGTGCGAATTTACTTTCGTCATCGCAAAAATTTGCCTCAGAAAAGAGCCATCTAACGGTTACTAATCGCAAATTCAAAATGTCACATTAAAAATGCTTCTGTTGTACATTCAAGGCAGCGATGTGCGTGAGGATAATTGTTTTCACGCTTAGAGGATAGGTAACTCCCTATCTCCGACGGCAGCTTATTCGATATATAATCTTTAAAGCGTTGGTTGTCAGCACGCGCAAACCCAGATTTCTATGTTGAAGCGGCTAAATTGTGATCACTAACGTAGGTTTGTGCGTGCAGACAACAGACAATGGAATTACTGATTTACAGGATTTAAAACGTCGAGATTTTAAATCCCAAATATCAGTATTTTTTTCGTCTTTTGTCTCGAAATATTTCTTTCGTGTCTTGTCAGCACGCTTAAAACTAGGTTATAGATTACCGCAAAATCACTACAGTATAGGAACCAGGGTTTGCTCGTACTGAGAACCAAAGCTAGAACAAATTTTATATCAAATAAGCTGCCGTCGAAGATAGGGAGTTGCCAATCCTGTAAGCGTGAGAAAAATTTCCTCGCTAAGTTTTTACTTTCGCAAGTTTTAGAGGTTCGGAAAAGTATTGGTCCGACCCTGGCTGGCAGGCTGAGCGTCCCTTTAACCACACTTTTAATTATAAATTATTTCCTTACGAAGTTTTTACTTTCGCGCGTTTTAGATGTTCTCTTATTTCCTTGGAATTTGGATATACGCTTATGTAAATGGTGGTTTCCCCCAAAATATCTTCATTACAATCAGGAGCAGGATAAAGCCGTTGTGCATAAACCATATTTTTCCAGAAATTTAATGAGATAATAGTGTAATTTGATTGCAGATTGATTACAGATTGATTACAGCAACATTGCGACACTTGTTTATATACAACTCTGCACTGGTTCCCCTAGAAGCAACATTACTCAAAGTTTAACATATACGTCAAAAATGTTTTACCTAAAAAAAAAACCAACGTAAAAATCGTTTCTAACTTTTAACGTCTTTGTTCTTGAATCTGAAATAAAATATCATCAATTATCATTTTTAATTGGAAAAATGATCATTTTTCGGCTTACTTAAAAATAATTGTCGCTTATGAAGATGAAACACTGAACGCTTGTTCTATAAAACTTATCGAAGAGGTCTACTAGACATACGGATGGTAAATCATTTAATTTATGGAATTAGGCCATTTTTGGACGATTTTCAATAAAACTTTCATCAAAAACTTATCACTAATGCATGTTTAGATTTTTTCATGTTTTCAGAAATGAAGTCAGTGGTGCCTTCTTCTGTAGTTTTAACAGAAGTGAAGTCAGTGGTGCCTTCTTCTGTAGTTTGAATTCAGTGGTGCCTTCTTCGGTAGTTTTAAGAGAGGTCACGCCTTCTTCATTAGAAGTCAAGTCAATGATAGCTTCTTTGATTATATGTGAACCTAAATGAAAATTACACAGATAATTAGAAACAGGAGTATTGTCATTTATAGAAAATGTAAAGTTAGTACTACTTGAATTTTTTTTGGTGTTAATTGGAGTTGGACTCAACAAGTCACAGGGTACGTCTGACAAGACTCGCTCAATTTCCTCTTCACTAATGTCAATCCCGAGGGCGTAACCACTACGTGAAGTAGGTGTACATTTGGTTTCGTAATATTTGAAGTATGAAAAAATACCGAAAAGTAATGTGAAGTATATTCGTAATATTGAAATATTCCAAAGTATGGTGTATTAAGTGTAATACATGTAATACGAAGAATATACTGAGAATATGAAGAGTATAATGATAATATTCAAAGTATTTCGCGAATGCTTACGAATATTAAGAATCTTAGTGTAATATTTTATAAAATTGAGAAGTCTCGCAGTATTTTATGTTTCCATCCCATATTATAACCGTGGGAAACAGAGTATCTCGGATTTTAGTCCAAATTACAGAACTTTCTCACGGTAGATACCGAGTTCTTACATACAATATAGCTTTACAGAGAGTAGGAGAGTGGTAGGGCAAGGCTTCCGATTGGCTTAAGCTATGACCTGACGTTCATTTGGGGAGTTTCATCCCTATTCCACCTACACTTTGAACGCCACATATACTGGTAAAAGGATGATTTATATTCGCAAGAGAGAGGTTAAGCAAATTATGTTCTGGCGCACATGATCATTAATTCCACAATACTTTTATTCCTGTGATATTTAACATCACTATAAGCTCAAGCTCACTTGATGTAATAGAGATTACATCAAGTGAGCTTCGGCTTATAGACTTGTACTTGGCGTATTTTTGCTCTTTACTTAATATTTCTATTATCTATACGTGTTAAAAGTTTGTAATTTTAGTCTCCGTTTATTTCGATCCTCTGTTGTTTGACTAAACGTTGCCTGGGCGCGGCGCCGATTTTTATCTTCCGTTTGGCAATTTAAGTTGTCGAATTCTCTCACCTGAGAGCGCTATTAGCTGGACTTGAAGAATTTTAAATGCTCATTTTCTCGCACTTGGAATTTTAAATACCCATTTTCGCGCGCATTTCGGTCCAGCCATCAATACCATCTCGCGGTAAAATAGGGAGAAATAAGAAGTCGCGTTTCTTAAAAGTCGCCCCCTTCGAAACTACCGCGCACAGGCCTTGTTTAACGTAGGCAACGGACTAAGCAAAGACACTAGTTCTTGGGAGTTTTTCGGACGACTATCATAAATTTAGAGCCGTGTTTTACTTTTAAACGCGCTATTTGTAAGTTGAATTTACCAAATGAAATAGCTAATATGGTAAGTTATTTATTATTTCGGGGCTGTTTTTGCTCATTGTTTATCCATTTGTGACGAGGGTAGATCACTTTATTCATTTTTGTGATCAGATATTAGGCAAGCTCTAATCTAAGCCTCATCAGGGTTAATATTCACGGCTAATCTAACCACAAAATCAGTCTAAACCAAAGCTATGAAATATGGAGCAGGGTGGCTTAAGGGTTGGTATTTAAGTTAATCAGATGAATGATTTGCCTCGTATAACTCTTAATTATAATTGTTATAATTATGAGTCCTTGAGCGCCTTAGAATAATAGCCAACATTTCCATAAAAACGTGATCGACGAACCACCAGTTTTTCTAAGACATCCAAAAACGCATTAAATAAAGTTTTTTAATGTGTAGTACCTTCAGAGTAAGTGTAATATTGGAAATAATTGGTAGAAAAAGTAAATATATTCGTAGTATAGTGTAATATTTGAAGTTTGAAAAATATTCCAAATATTGTGTAATTTCAAAGTATCCCGTAATATTTAGAAATATCCCGTAATATTTGGAAATATCGCGTAATATCTGGAAGTATATTCGTAGTATGAGGAATTATCGTGAAATATCTGGAAGTATATTCGTAGTACCGTGTATTATTTGTAGTACCAAGAATTTCGTAATATATTCGTAGTACCGAGTAATATTTAGTATGGTGTACGTTGAAAACGCTAATGGCTACCCCCTCGGTCAAGCCTTATTGCTGGTTTTTTAGGAGTTTCAAAATCTGATTGTACATCTAAAAGAGTTTTTTTTAATTATTATTATTAATTAAATGCAATAAATATTTAACAAACCTGAATAATGTCGCTTAATTGGAGATTCCTGATAACGTCTTGGAGACTCCTGATAACGTCTTGGAGGCTCCTGATAACGTCTTGGAGACTCCTGGTAACATCTTCTGGGTGATCTTCCCACAGTTTTCGGGCTAAAAATAAGATTTAAAGTTTACCAATATCTGGTACTAAAACCAGCATCACATACTCTTCAGAGTTAAGGTTAAGAATACATCCTTTCTTCACGAAGTATGCCAACTGGTTACTCCTTAGGTCCTTGCTCATGTTCCATGCCAAGTAGGAGGCATGGATTGCCGATTTGGGATCAGCATATGCAGTGTAACCACCAACTTGTTGAATTACTCTATCAAGTAGGTATGGATCCACAGAGTTGACATATGCAAATGCGCATAATTTCACTATTTGATTGGTTGATTCCGAATGTTTTAAAAAAATTATTCTCCTAATGTCTTTAGGCCACAACTTTCTAGGTCCAACAACAGCTTCCATTTCCAAAATGGGATTTTTAAAGATGGGTGACGCCATTTAACCACTTTAGGTAATTAAATTTTTAAATGATAGTCAATGGCCTTCAAAATAGGTGTAAGAAAATTATTTCTTACTGAAATATTACTGAAATATTACTAAAAAAAACTATAGAGCCAACGATTTTCTAAGTTTTAATCGCCATACTAGATTCCAATTAAGTTGAGAAGAACTCGGTTTCTAATTTCAAACCGAAACCTGAAATGACTTTGTTTCCATAGAATATGTGTTTCCAACAAAGAAACTTTTAAGTTCCAACTTCCAAGCTCAAAGGGTAAAGAAAAAACTATACCGGTTCCCCGATTCCCCGTCAAAACACAGCACCGTTCGTTCACGTGAGCAGGCGAGCAGCCAATGGAATTATGGAATCCGCATCCGCAATTTGTTTTCTTAGCGGGCGACCCGAAACTCCTGACAGGCTGACAGCGCCCTGGCTCTTCTTTGCATTGCTTCTTTGTTGTTACGCATCCTGCTTGATTTTTAACGTCTTTAGTCACGTGACTCTTTGCGCGGTTTTTGGCATTCGGGAGAAATAGGCTGGAGCGTTGCCTACGAATGCGTCGCAGGGAATCAAGGACTAACGCTGACAATGTCGAAGTTAAATTTTCTGTTTCTAATCGTAACGTTTAAATGGTTAAATTGAGATGAATATTTAAGATTACGACAAGGTAGTAGTTACAACTCACAAGAAAAAGGAAAATAATTTCAGTAGCCAAGGCTTAAGAACATTAGTATTTTAAAGATGGATTTATCGAAGTGAGTTATATCTTTATTTCTGTGATACAAAGTTTCCAAATAGTCTGTTAGTGTAAAAGCCCTCGCTAAGTTCGCTAACTGTTAGTCCCTTGTACGATAAAACGAAACAATCAAATTTATTTGTCTGAAAATTTTATTTGCTTACGAAAAAGTTTATTGAAACATTTTTAACATAAACCACTTAAATCTTCCTTCTACGGTAAACAGGGAGGCATGGATTAAAAGAATGAGCACGCATGAGTATTTGGTTTGGGGTTTGTTAAGTTTGGTAGCGTTACCTGTTATGTGAGAGTGAAGTTGGGCTTAAGTGCTTTAAAAATTTAATATATCTGGGGTTTTTTTTTGGTTTTGTTTTGAGGTAGAACATTTTTGACTAAATTAAATGTTAAACTTTGAGTAATGTTGCTTCTAGGGAAACCAGTGCAGAGTTGTATATAAACAAGTGTCGCAATGTTGCTGTCATCAATCTGCAATCAAATTACACTATTATCTCATTAAATTTCTGGAAAAATATGGTTTATGCAAAACGGCTTTATCCTACTCCTGATTGTAATGAAGATATTTTGGGGGAAACCACCATTTACATAAGCGTATATCCAAATTCCAAGGAAATAAGAGAAGAAGTTTTAGTTTCTTAAAATTTAGAAAATCCTATCATACTTGGATTTAAAACCCTTGAACGCTTGAATGTCACACTTTCTTTTGTTAATGGAAAAATCAAGTTGAATTTGCTCTCTGAAAAATATTGCTCATCCTGCTCAATTAAAGGCGATATGAACCGTCGTGTAGGTGGACCATATCGTAATCCTAACATCCCATTCCTTGAAAAAATCAAGGGTACACACTTGAGGATGAGTCACATCGTAATAGAAACATTCCATTCCATTCTGGAAATCAAAGGTCTTAACACAAAGATGAATCAAATCATAATAGAAACAGGCCATTCCATGAAAAAAAATGAAAGGTCATCATCGTCTTTAGTAGAAAAAACTCGAAGCTTATCTCAGTTATGCGAACTTCAACTAAAAGAAAAACTACTTATTTGTCAGAGACTAGCAACACAAACAGGCATAGTTGTTCTGAAAGGCAAAAACCCATGGGCTCATCATCAAAAAGTATGAAAAAAGGAGTCATGTTCCTGAAAGTCTGAGCCAAAATACTTTATCTGCGCGCACAGACAACACCAGCCTTTCATCTTCTGAGGTTAGCTGTAAAAGCAGGGTCAGTTCTTCTGAAAAAAAAAAAAAAACAACTGCTGACTCGTCATCAAGTAAAAGAAAAGGTTCTTATCTCGCAGACACTCGAGGCAAAAAACGTTGTTCATCAGGATGCAGAGAGGTCACGTACATTTCATCATCCAAGAAAAGAAGACACGATACACATAATTCAGCTGGAAAAACCAGAGCTTTGAGCAAAAGAAAAAGCCTTACTTCAGCCGATACTGACACTTATCACCGTGTAGAAAGTCATATCTATAGCAACGCAAATCACCACTTGGAATCCCTACCTTGTCAAGGTCAGAGGACAATTCCTTTTAGTGGAGAATCTCAAAATGCAGTACCGAAAACATTTGCTTAAACGCTATCATCTTTAGCTGAACGCATTTATTCATCTTCATCCTCTTTGGCTCAAAACGTTTTCCGAATGGAAAATCTTCAAAAATCTTTATCGCCAAATCACAAAATCTCTTCAGAAAGATGCTCAAAATCTTTATCGCCAAATCACGAAATTGCTTCAGTGTGGAATCAACGCAGATCCACGTCAAAATTAAAGGAGAACGCTATTTCATCATATATTGACCCTGCTGAATGTCTGGTAGACCATTATTAAGATGGTATCATACCTCCACCATTCTCTTTCCCATCAAGCAAACCAAACTAATCAGGAAACATAGATATGACATATACCTATGTCAGGAAATTAAATTTGTTAAAACCATCAGCCTAGCTGATTAAATTTTGTTTAAATCATTTAAAGGAAGTATAATGGTAATAAATGTTGAACAAGCGTTCAGTGTTTTATCTTCATAAGCGACAATTATTTTTAAGTAAGCCGAAAAATGATCATATTTCTAATTAAAAATGATAATTGATGACATTTTATTTCAGATTCAAGAACAAAGACGTTAAAAGTTAGGAACGATTTTTACGTAGGAAAACATTTAAAATTTTTAATTAAAAATGGTAATTGATGACATTTAAATCTATTCCCAATTCATTTTCAAGAACAAAGGTGTTTGATAGTTTTTAATTTTTTCTTTAGAAAAATGATAAAAGTTGCATCGAACGTGGCCTTGAAAGAGGGTACCAATTAGTAATTTTAGTGAGGTAAAAAAATTTCAATACTTATAAAGCATTCTTGCTTAATTTTTAATTTAGATGGTTTTATTTTTTCCTAGTTCAACCTTTAGTAAAAAGACTTTCTCTTTTAAAAGTGTTTTTTGACTTTGGTGAAAAAAATGTACATGATAAATCTATTTAAAATATTCAGTTCAGTTAGTTTATAAAACACTATGTGAGTTTGGTTTTTCCTTGTTTATTCTAAAGTAATTAAAAAGTGACTAATTATTCTGTGAGGTAAAAAAGATAATTTACCTGATAAAATCTGTTCAAACTATATTCATTTCTTAAATAACGTATCTGATAAATAATATTTCTTATTTTCTGTTCAAATCTGTTTAAATTATTCAGTTCTTAAATAACATACCTGATAAATAATCTAATTGAAATACTCATAGCCCAGGACTTTTAGGGTTTGACCTAGAACATTTGAACATAAAGATGAAAATTGGTACATGTGTTGTTTTTGACCCAACAAAAAATATACTAAACGTCCGTTGCTGTAGAGCGCGAGCTTTCGCCGCCATCTTGGAAAATGGCCGCCGGGAATTACAGCTACAATGTATTCCACGTTCTTCTTCAAAAATTATGAAAATTGGTACACATTATGACTGGAACGACATGAGCATCATGGCAAAATTTTACAGCTTTGTGTTCAATAGTTTGGTCGCCGTATTGGAAAATGGCCGCCATGAATGCTAGGTACAGTATATTTCACCATGTTGTTGGAAAGTTATGAAAATTTGTAGGTATTATAATCAGAGCTTTGTAAACCTCATAGTAAAATAATGACACCATTAATCAGATAATTTGGCCGCCATGTTGAAAAATGGCCGCCATCAATGTCATTTAGATACAGTAAATGGGTCAAAAATTATGAAAATTGGTAATGATTTGGTTGAAGACCGTCTAAACATCATACTTGAATATTGAAGACGTGCTACTGATAGTTTGGGCGCCATCTTCGAAAATGACTGCTAGAAATGCTAAATATATTTCAAATATATAAATCTTTTCCAAATTCCTATTTTGAATAGATGATTTTCATTAACGTAATAAATAACAAAAAATTGGCCATCTCGAAGTCGAAATTATCGACGCTATCTTTAAAAATGGCCACATGAAAATCATTGCCCTAAATTCTGAAAGAAAGAAAAGTTATTCAAAGGTGTTATTCTCAACATGTCGATTAGAGAATATGATTTAATATTAATATTAATATTAATATTATACATTCTAGTGTTGTTTAAGATTTGATTTTAAACAAATCTCTAACATTTCATCCATATACATCGTCATCCTGAAGACTTTTCATAATAATTACATGTCAGAACCCTTGATTAGGCGCTACACCTAGATGGGGGCCTTATCAGCGCCTCTCCCCATAATATTCCAAATTGAACCGGCGGAACCGCCGTCATGGCACACGGGATCGGCCAGTGGGACCGACAAACGCCACTTGAGCAGGTGACAGAAGCTGGACACCGTCAGCGACGAGCCTAGTCAGGAGGTGGTCGGTGACAGGGAAGGATTAAGGCAGCAGAAGACTCGAGGGGACGGGGGAGTTCTCTCCAAGCACAAAAGTGCCATACGGCCCAAACAAATAGTGTATCTCGACCCCTAGAGGGTTGCCAATAGCGGGAGCGAGCCATGGCAACACCTGGGCGGGGTGAAGCGAACCAGCAAAACCTTCACGGAATGGGACAAGGAACGGTCTGAACCAAGGGCGAACCCAAGGAACTCCCGAACCGTCACACCGAACTCGGGCCCCCTCCGCCACGACAAGTCGTTTGAGTTAAAAAGGTTAAGAGAACATTTCTTTCATGTACGTGCTCTAACTGGGTGTGGTTATGATAAGGCGTGGTTTAAAGTAATGACAGATAGTCAACATCTTACAAATTTGTTTCGCTTTTTTAATGACCATATTGCATCTAAGGAAGCCATAGCTGCTGCCGAAGAGAGATTTCTTTTCGCTTTTTTTAGGGTGATAATTGACACGTCACGCTTCAACTATGTACATATTACACATATAGTGGAACCGTTGCCACACATACTGTCAAGTCCTCATTTGATCTCGCCAAGCTTCATCCAACAACCGACGACGAAAAACTACATTTTTTCCAAGCGTATCTTCAAGTCCAACAATAGCTAGGAAACGATTTAATCCCGAACAGTGGGGATTGGTTCACGATCGCGAAAGTCGAAGACCCATTCACACCATTCTCCTTCCGGCATCAGATGAACTTATAACACTCATTATTTGTACCTGCAGTCTGCCGAACATCTTGTATAAAGAACTGTGAATGTAGACGATCTGGATTAGCTTGCTGGGTAATGTGTGGTCATTGTCAAGGTATAAGCCGTAATAAAAAATGACGAGAAATATGAATGAAATTTTAAAAATGTGTCTTAAATCTAATCCTTAACGACACTTGAATGTATATACCCCATATAAAACGGTTTTTCCTAACCAAAATCCGAGTAATATGGCTTTCCTTTTCTTTTTTCCAGATTTTAGAATAGTAATATTTTAGAGAGAATTTTTGAAGATGGGTCGATAATTTAGACTCGAAAATAGTTATTTTTATGGTGTTTTATACGTTCATGAAAATCATCTACTCAATAAAAAAATATCGAAAAAATTTATATATCGGTAATATATTTGGCACTTCGAGCAGTCAACTACCAAGAGTCACTGGAATGGCGCTAAAAATATCAGTAGCACGTCTTCAATATTCAAGTATGATATTTAGACGGTCTTCAACATAAAAATTACCAATTTTCATAATTTTTGAACCAAATACTGTATCTAAATGCCATTGATGGCGGCCATTTTCCAACATGGCGGCTGAACTATCTGACTAATGGCTTCAATATTTTACTATGAGGTTCACAGAGCTCCGATTATAATACCCATCAATTTTCATAATTTTTCAACAACATGGTGAAATATACCGTACCTAGCATTCACGGCGGCCATTTTCCAATATGGCGACCAAACTATTGAACACAGATCTGTGAAATTTTGGCATGATGTTCATATGGCTCCAATCATAATGTGCACCAATTTTCATAATTTTTGAAGAAGAACGTGGAATACTTTGTTGCTGTAATTCCCGGCGGCCATTTTCCAAGATGGCGGCGAAAGCTCGCGCTCTACAGCAGGGGACTTTTAGCATATTTTTTGTTGGGTCTTAAACAACACATGTATTAATTTTCATCTTTATGTTCAAATGTTCTAGGTCAAGCCCTTTTTTGGCCTATCTGTCCTGGCCTATCAGTTTGTAAAACGCTTGTGGAAAAAATTAATGTAGGTTTTTGTTTTTCTTAAATTAACCTGATAAATCTGTTAAAACTGTATTGACAATATATTTCATAACTTCTGTTCAAATAAAGAATTTATCATTGAGAAACATCCCGCCCCTACTTTCATTTCCCAGAAAAACGTGTTAATTTTAAGTAGGTCTAAACCATTTTTGTTCCTTATTAATGTGCGAATTAAATTGGAAGTAGGAAACACCTGAGCTTCCTACAATGGGCTGACTAAGGGTTATAATTGATACGTTTACACAGACGAATCGTTAAAATACAGCCGTTTACATTAATTTTTCAAACCATCGCTCTTACCATTTTTATTTAAATTAACGTAAGAATTAAGTTAAACTGATGTAAACGATCACCCGTTAAAATCCTACGCTGTAAACAAAACTGGCCTGCCAGTATATCTGTCGTTATACCACAAAGATGGTGATGCAGATTCCCAGAATTTTCAAACTTACCGCGCTTTAACAATTGTAAATTGATAAAGCACTCAAAGGAGTTCATCTCATCTGTTGTAGTTGTAGTATTATATCTCCATAGTATAAAGTGACCTATCCCAGGAGTTTCACCCCTTCACTGTCTAGCTTTTGCTTTTAAGGAGAACCAATGAAAGCAGAGATGAAAGTCACTCACTCCTCTCGAGTCTCGACTCGTTCGCAAATGACGATTATCATTGCGTTGATACGTTTGCTGAATTAAAAACATTTTCTTCGAAAATAGAAATAATATTTACTTATTGCAGCTAAGTATTAGTTTGTGATCCAAGCAAGATCACTTTTAAATATTTTAATCTTGCTTCAGTGGTGTAAAGAAATCCAGAACTTGAAGCGCTTCACATTCCTTTCTCAGTTCTCACATCGTTAAGCCTTTGTATAGTTGTACTGTACAAGTTGTACAATACATTTTTGGTTGTTATTTTCTATATTAATATTTGCGGTAGTTTGATTTATTAGGTTGTACTTTTTTTAAAAACTATACTGTGTTACCATATTCAGGCGTATTAATAATAATACTATTGAAATAAGTCATTTCATATAGATTTAAGAGCATTTTGTGGATTTGTAATATCTAGAGGATATTTTAATCATTTTATAATTAAACCCAAGTCAGAGTTTAAAATGGCATCTAATGCCAAGGAAACGTCGAAAGAAAGAATGAAAAGATTACGTCAAGATCCAGAGTACAGAGAAAAAGAAAATGCCCGTCGACGACAAAAATATGCTGATAAAAAGAAAAAATGTAACACTTCGACTTTTGACATTTCTTCAACTTTCGAAGACCCTTCAACGAGTGGCAGACACACAATTATTGATGATTGTTCTACAAGTAGAGACCCTTCAACAAGCGTAGGCCCTACAATCTTCGATGGCCCATCAACAAGTGGAATCCTTTCAATCTTCGATAGCCCTTCAACCAGTGGAAGCCCTACAATCTTCGATGGCCCTTCAACGAGTGGGAGCCCTACAATTTTCGATGGCCCTTCAACAAGCGTAGGCCCTTCAACAAGTCAAGACCCAATTAATGATGGATCTTCTTCTTCAGTTAATAATTTGACAAGTGTTAGAAAACTTAAGACGCCCAACAGTGCTCAATCTAAGTTGAAAATAGATAGAAAGTCTAAAAAATTAAGAAGAGAAAATGAAGAATATGCTCAAGCTGAACTCCAGAGAGATCATTTGTCAAGACTTCAAAGACGTGAGAACTCCAACTATAGAGAAATCGAAATGCAGAGATACAACGTTTCAAGGCAGATTAGAAGACTTGATGAAAATTATGCTGAATTGGAGCGTGTAACAGATAATGCTAGTAGAACCATTAGGAAACAACACCCACAATATTTTGAAAACACCTATATCCAAAATATATCGAATGGTCCAGATCATAAATGCGAATGCTGTTCTGGACTATTTTTTCATACTTCTATTAGAAAAACGGAGTCAGTTAAATATTTATCAAATGAAGGAATATTCCAGAGATTGCTTCCGTCTCATATCATGTTGTGTAGTTCTTGCCACACCTATGTTTCTCGAAAGAAATTACCACCACTTTCTTAGGAAAATGGCTATTATTTTCCTGATTTACCACTGGAGTTGAAAGAGCTTACAGAGCTGGAGTGTAGAATGATTTCTCCGCGATTACCGTTTATGCAGATAAGAAAACTTGGAGTTGATCAGCAAAGAGGCATTCGCGCTAATGTCGTAAATGTACCTGTTTCAATCGATTCTTCAGTTTCAATTCTACCCAGGAGTCCCATTGACACTCAGGTTGTTCAAATTAAACTCATGAGGAAGAAGGAATATCAACACCACTATATGTTTGAAACAGTTCGTCCAAGAAAAATTTTGGACGCTTTAAAGTTTCTCTTAACAACTCCACTACATTTAAAACATGAAGTTACAGTTCCAGATGACATAGCCCTGGAATTCCGCTAATCAAATTCAAATAGCATAGATTTCATATCGAGTGAAGAAGATACGCCAACTGAAGTTAACGACATGCCCTCTATTGGTACAGATCCACAAAACAATGCTGTTGCAGAACCTCAACAAGTACTCAACAGCGACGAGGAATGGGACGAAATTGATGCAGAAACGCCATTAAATAATGGTAAAAGAGATACCCTTTTGCTTTCTTCTGAAGATCTAATTACACCTCAGATTGAAAGTATTGCTTATGCTCCTGGAGAAGGGCAGATACCACAATTTATTCTTTATGATGAAGACTCCGAATACCTTTCTTTCCCGCAAATTTACGCTGGTCAAGCCTTGAAGCTACCACCAAAGGCAACATACACACAGCAAATAAAATGGGAGTTCAGATGCAGCGACAGGCGTTGTGCTTCGAATATTCCGAAAATATGTTATTCCTATGTAAAATTAGTATCGTCAAAACTACGAAGTGCTACTAATATTTGCATGAGAAAAACCAAGTCCAAAGCTGGCCAAGCATACACAGCAGGAGAATTAACAGCACCGGGAAGTTTGGATTCTTTGGTGAAACATGATGATGGTTACAAAGTTTTGGAAAGCGTAGACTTTCTCCTGGCTATTTACAACAGCGTGAAAAAGACCTTCTGGCTATGGTTCGTCAACTTGGTAATCCTACGTGGTTCCTTACTCTGAGTGCGGCTGAGTCGAAATGGGAAGAGCTTTTGCAGTCCTTGTGCGTAATTGGCGGACACCCTCGAGACACTGCGAAAGAATATGTCAAAACCTTGGGATTTATGGAGAGAGCTAAGCTTATGAACGAGGACCCTGTCACCTGCAGCCGATATTTTGATTATCGTTTGAGTTTCTGCGAAGCAAAGAATCACCGATTGGAACCATTGATGATTACTACATTAGGATAGAGTTCCAAATGAGGGGATCACCACATGCTCATATTCTACTATGGAATAAAACCGCTCCACAATTGGGAAGTGAAAACTCCAATTTAGAAGAGGTTATCCTATTCATTGATTCACACGTTACTTGCTCGAAAGGGGATGGAAGTAAAAAATGGAATAACTTGGTCAAACTGTAAACCCACAAGCATTCCAGAACCTGTCGTAAAAAGAGTGATGGTGGACAGTCATCCTGTCGTTTCGGAATACCTTTTTCGTCAATGAGTAGAACCATTATTTACGACCCATCTAAACGTGATGAAAACGAAAACGCTGAAGAGGTTGAAGCTAGAAGCAAATTGGTGCGAGATGCTATCGAAAATTTGAAAGTTGAAACTGCACCAGAAACATTTGAAGAATTTATGGAAACTCTGAACATTACTGAAAAGGAGTAGATTGATGCTGTAACTTATCCAATTTGAAGGTTCACTGTACTTCTGAAAAGATCGCCGCAGGAAATAAGAACAAATCCGTACAACAAAAAGATTTTGGAGTTATGGAACGCTAATATGGATCTTCAATATGTCTTAGACCCGTACGCCTGTCTCATGTATATTGTTTCCTATATCGGTAAAGCCCAAAAGGGAATGTCACAGCTCCTGAGGGAGGCTATCAAGGAAGCGAAAAATAAAGGCAGTGGTATAAAAGAGAGATTAAAGGTTATTGCTAATAAATTCATTCATTGTGAAGAAATTAGCGCTCAAGAATGCTGCTACATACTGCTTTCCAAACCAATTTGTCGGAGTAGTCGTGCTCACGTTTTCATAAACACTTCACCACCAGAAGAAAGGGTGCACATTCTGAAAAGGCCATCTGAATTGGAATTATTGCCCAATGATAGTACTGACGTTTTTTCTCAAGGCATCTTAGAGCACTACATTGCGAGGCCGGATGAACTGGAAAATCTCAGTCTAGCCACTTTCGCCTCGTGGTATGAGTTTTCCCGAACCAAACGCAATAGAAGAACCCAAAATTTGAACGAAGATGAAGACCAAGAAAATGAAACGATTTCTGTTGAAACATCTCTTGAGCTGAAAGATTCTTCAGGATACGTCCGGAAAAGGATGCAGGCCAAAGTAATCAGATTCAAAAAGTACAGTATGGTGAAAGATCTCAAAAATTACTGTCGAGTGGAATTGATGTTGTTTTTACCTTGGCGTTGTGAGGAAACCGAATTACTAGAATCTAACGTCGAAGAAATCTATGAAGCCCATAAGCAGGAAATATCTCAAGCTAGAAGGGAATTTATAAGTGAAGTTGATAATTTGGATCTGGACCAAGTGATTCAAGAAGTAAGAGGAAACCAACATCCAAATGAAGTTCAAAATATTCAACCCATGATAGAACATCAAAACGAGCGTGACAGAAATTTCACTTTGGATGATCCGCAGTATTTTGTCAACTCTCTTCAAGAAGCTGTTTGTGACATAACTTCTGTTATCCAACAGACAAGCGTTGCCGAATTTACTCCAACAATAACTCTGGTCAACAATGAAGAATATTACAGCATGCTTCGCAAACTTAACTTGAAGCAGCGAGAGATTTTCTACTACGTGCTTAAACATCTCAAAACATCTGAAGAAGAACCTTTGAGGATTCTGATAACAGGGGGTGCTGGTGTTGGGAAAATTCTCTTGATTCAAGCCATTTTTGAAGCCGTATCCAGGCATGAAAAGAATAAACCCGGTGCCGATCCATCACGATTATCTGTTCTAAGAACGGCATTCACCGGGAAAGCGGCTTTTAATATTGATGGTGTCACTCTTCACTCTGCCTTTAACTTGCCAACTAATCAATTTTCTGGCAAGATGAATCCTTTGGACAACGACACTTTAAACAGAAAAAGGTGTTCTTTTTTAGGCCTGAAACTTCTGATAATAGATGAGATACCTATGTGTGGAGCCAAAATATTCAATTATATTAATGTAAGAGCCCAACAAATCTTCGGATCTCCAAAGTATTTTGGTGGTATTTCAGTTATTCTCGTGGTAGACTACAACCAATTACCCCCTGTTGGGGATAATTACACATTCATGCCCTTAAAGGAGAAGAATAACCCCTATGCGGCGCTAATTGTAAGTCCACTGTGGGAAGAATTTAAGCTGAATGAGCTTAACGAAATTATGAGACAGAAAGATGACAAAATATTCGCCATGGCTTTAAATCGAATGTCCATGGGAGAGATGACACCCGCCGACATTGATTTGTTTCGAAGCCTGGAAACATCTATTTCAAGACCTCTGCCTCTGGAATCCCTTCATTTGTTTGCAACAAGTGATGAAGTAAATGCGTTCAATGAATTAAAGTTATGTTCACGGAATGCTGAAAAGATATGCTCAGTCGCATTTGACTCGGCTACCGGTGATGCCAGCAACGAGATCAAAGCAAGAATTCTTGAAGACCTAAAAACCTTGAAAACCCAAGAAACCAGCGGTTTACCAAGAGAATTAACTCTAATGGTTGGTATCAGGTACATGATCACCAACAATTTGAACACCGCCGATGGCCTAGTAAATGGTGCAACTGAAAGGTTACGAAAAATACAGTATGGTCAAAATCAAAAAGGTGAGCAAGTCCCTCTTCGAGTTTGGATCGAATTTAATGATGAAAAGACTGGAAAGAGACTAGAGCCCATCTCAATGATTAATGATAGCCAATAATGTTAATGAATTATGGACGCCTGTTGAGAAGGTTGTCAGAAGTTTCACTAGACGTTCAGGACAAAAAAACATCTACGTTTCAAGAAAGCAGTATCCTCTAGTAATTGCCGAAGCTATTACTGTACACAAGAGCCAAGGAGACACCTATTCCGAAGTAGTTGTTCATCTTAATCAAAAGCGAAAGATGAAAAAGCCTCAGTTATACGTCGCTTGTAGTAGAGCCAAAACTTCGAACGGTTTGTTCATCGTGAGAAAGTTCACGGCGCCTAACCCAGTGGTTAAAAGTAAAGATTCTGTTGCCTTAGAAATGGAGCGACTTCGAAAAGATTGCCCGTTGATGCTACCTATTTTGGATCAAAAAATGTCTATTTATGTGCAAAACGTACAGTCTTTAAACTGTCATTTACAAGATGTAACCTCGGATCTCAAGATAATGGAATCGGATATGATATTTCTTGTCGAAACCTGGGCCATAGAAACTGACAATTTTAAAATTCCTGGATTTTCGGAGCTAAATGGTATATGCCTTCCTCGTCAGTCTCGACGAAAACCATGTGGAGTATCAGCTTATATCAAAGAAACTGTAACTCACACCAGAATTCGTATGTACACTTCCGAACCAACAACAACCTCTCATATTGAATGCTTGTGGCTGGATGGATCGTTAAATGATTTACGCCTTTCTGTACTAGCAGTTTACTCTTCCCCAGCTTGCAACATTCCCGACATAATATATGGAATTGGGAAATGTGTGGCGGAATATTATGATGGAGATGTTCCCAGCGTCATTGTTGGTGACTTCAACATTAACCTTCTTGAGACATCATCTCTTGAAACCAAGAAGCTAATCGATTTCTTCTCTGATAATGGGTTTCAACTTTTACAAGGTCTTAACTTGAAGCAATCAACTGATGGTGGCACTCAACTAGATTTAGCATTTGGCGATGATAAATTTTCCACCATTTTCAGCGCTAGTTATCGAGAATGTTACTATTCTTATCATAAAGGAATATGTTTACATTTTAAATAACCTAGAATCTAAGACATCATCTGACTTCTCAAACCAACCCCAGTAGCACTGCCGACGTAGGGCCTACATGGTCGGCTTTGTGTGTTACCGACGAGTTGGTAAAAAGTCACTAATAAGTCGGGAGAGTAATGGTTTGAAAGTCGAAATGTCCGCCTGGAGGGACGACGGCCCGCCGGTTTTCAGACTGTTATGAGGCGACTATAAAACGACTGTTGGCCGACTATATGTCGGCGTCATTATGCCTACCTAAAGCCGCGCTCAATCCGACGATTTCGCGGCTTTTTAGTATAGGAACGGTAAATCGTCGGTAAAGGGCAGGTAGAGTAAGGGTTTGAGAATCGAAATGTCCGCCCGGTTGGACGATGGCCCACTGGTTTACCGACTGTTACGACACGAATGAAATACGACCCTCATCCAACACGTTAGAGAGTCGACTTAACCGCCTGTCAGCAAGAAGTCCGACGCTTTTGCGACGATCAAACCTTAACTCGAGGCTTCATTCGCTTATAGTAAAGGATACTGATACCTAGTATTGAAATTTCTTTAATACATTTTCAATGAACAACACTTAAGAATTTGTACTTTTTATATTTCAAGTAACATGCAGGTCAATTATAACAATTTCAAATATTAAACAATGTATTCTATATGACACGACTAGTCGAATGAAAATATTAGCTGCCTAGCTAATTGGTTTTAACAAAAAGTAAAATTTTTCAGGGCGAGTATAATATTTACATCAATTAAAGCATTTATTAATATTCATTGTTAATATCTTCGATTTGGCCAGTTACTATCTCTTAAATTACAAAAATCTTAATGAAAAATATACACTTACAGATTTTTTAAGGAAAAAGAAAAACATACAATTCTAAAGGGTATTACTTGACACATTTTTCTCTTAAAATGTTTGAAACCGCATAAAAATTCTCAAATTAAAACAAATTGAGGTCTATTTTGGAATTCAGTATTATTTTCACAACCAAAAATCTTTAAAATACTTAATATATAAGGTTTTTGAACTCCAAGCGCCCCAAAACACTTGCTTCTTTTATAATAAACAAAGAAACTGAAGGTATACATAAACGTTTAAGTTTTGGTTTCACTTTATAGGGGTGTGGTTCCCAGCAGATGAGAAGCTAGGTAAAAAAGCTAAAGCGTATGCATAAAACTGGCTCTAAGATAAATTGATAATTCAATAACAAAATTCAAACCTTACGTGACAAACGAAGACGTTTCTAGTTTATATAGTGTGACAAAGAACCTTAGCGATGAAATTAAAAGTTAGCAAGCCTATAACTAATCATTTTCGACCACAAAAATCTCGTTTAAACATCCTAACGACCCAGCCGCGTCAGAGATACTGGAAAGGCTAACTTGCTTTCGCACTAGCAGCGCCCTCTTCGATGATGACGTGCATGGTTTCATTTTACTCTTTTAAAACGTGACCATACCGACTAGCGGGAAGGAGTTGGTAATCAATTGGCAAAAATGGGTTACATGTTTTGGACGGTAGGCAAGCCTACTTCAAACCACCACAGTTCCAACTGTCGGATAAATGTCGGTTACTAAACGGCCTAAGAATAACTTTGCTTTTAATTTTACTCTTCTTAAACGTCACAATAACGACTAGCGCGAGGGAGTTGGTAATCAATTGGCAAAAAATGTGTTGGAATTTTCTAGACGGTAGGCAAGCCTACTTCAAACCACCACAGTTCCAACTGTCGGATAAATGTCGGTTACTAAACGGCCTAAGAATAACTTTGCTTTTAATTTTACTCTTCTTAAACGTCACAATAACGACTAGCGCGAGGGAGTTGGTAATCAATTGGCAAAAAATGTGTTGGAATTTTCTAGACGGTAGGCAAGCCTACTTTAAACGATCTCAGTTCCAACTGTCGGATAAATGTCGGTTACTAAACGGCCTAAGCATAACTTTGCTTTTAATTTTACTCTTTTTAAACGTCACAATACCGACTAGCGCGAGAGAGTCGGTAATCAATTGGCAAAAAATAAGTTGGAATTTTCTAGACGGTAGGCAAGCCTACTTTAAACCATCTCTGTTCCAACTGTCTGATAGATGTCGGAGTTGCCAACTAAAAGAAGTAGTCGGCTTCATGAGTCGGAAAAGTGTCGGAATAAGCATGGTACAGCTGACTGGACCGTAAACCGACTATTCGACCTTTAACCGACTGTTATGCGGAAGGTTTGTGCTACTGGGGAATTTTTCAAATTTTCAATGATCAGCATTGTTCCGGATGAAACCGGAAGATCAACAGTTGTCTGGATGAAGCTACAGGTCAACAGTTGTCTGGATGAAACTACAGGTCAACAGTTGTCTGGATGAAACTACAGGTCAACAGTTGTCTGTTGACTACAGGTCAATGGTAGGCTTGTGAACCTAGTTAAAGAAACCCATATTAGGCTTGGTGCCCTAGAGAAAGATGCTCTCACTCGCAATAAAACATGATCTAATGTTATAATCATTAAGTAATTAAGAGAATTCCAGATGAATCTACAAGTGCAACTTGAAACTTCAAGATCTGCAGTAACAAGATGAAACTTCAAGATCTACATTAACAAGATGAAACTTCAACTACAAGGTCAATGGTGGGCTTGGGAACCTAGAGTAAGAAACCCAAATAAGGCTTGGGATCCTCGAGAAAGACACCCATATTAGGTTTAGGATACTAAAAAATTAAGCCCACATATATGCTACAAGATGAACGGTAGCCCAAATCGAAGTACTTGATCTACAATGTCCAGATTGAGCTACCTACAACTGTCAAGATCAACAATGGGCTTGAGAACCCAGAAAAAGAAACCCCTATTAGGCTTGGGATCCTTGAGAGAGACACCCATATAAGGCTTGGGATCCTTGAGAGAGACACCCATATAAGGCTTGGGATCCTTGAGTAAGACACCCATATTAGGTTTAGGACCCTTGGCAAAGACACCCATATAAGGCTTGGGATCCTTGAGAAAGACACCCATTTACGTTTCAGATAATAGGAAAAAGAGGCTCCCCCATATAAGCTGCAATATCAACATTAATCCAGATAAAACTAAGAAATCGCACTGTTCGAGATTGAAGTAAGTAAAACTACCAGGTCAAAAATACATTATACTTGTAATAGAGCCAACACTGCAAATTCATTTTTTTTTCAATAAGGGAATCAAGGCCCCCTAACGAGGGAAGCATTTCCAAACTGTCGAACTACTAATTTTTCAATTTAATTTCAATTAGTAAGAAAGTAATCTAACAATTTTGATAAAGAAACCAACTAATGTATGATTCTTACTCATTAGACAGTCTATTTGTTTTCTCTGGTATCAAGTTTCAGACAACATGACTGGGGGCTAATTCTAGGCAATGGTTGTATATTGGTATAATAGTACAAACATTGAATAATTTTAGCCATCAGTCATATATTATGCTACAAATGTTACTTTTGCATTAAGGAAAAAGTCAAGAATTTGTTCATTGGACAGAAATTTGTTACTAATTTCATTAAACTGTAAACCAAAATCATACTAGATTGATTTTTCTCATAGTCGGAATATTATTTTATATTTAAATTAACAAAACCGTTAAGTAAAAATAGCCGGCAAGAATAATTTTAGTACCCAAACACAACTATTATCCCACAAATATTAGGTTTGCAACAAAAATATCAACTAAATTGTTGCAATTCATAGGACAGAAGTTTGCTATTTACTTGTTTCATTAATCTATAACCCAAAATCATGCTAGATTATTTTTATTCATAATTGGAAAACTGGTAAAGTATATAGGCCGAAGTCACCTCACAATAAATTTAGTTAGCCCAGGCAAATTTTTAATAAGGCCGGGGCCATCTTGTTGTCTTTATAATTTTTTCTAACCGTTTTGTTAGTTTTAAAAACCATAAATAGGCACATGTGTAGAGCTAAGTTGAGAACTCCTAAGTACTGGTATGGGCAATGAAACTCATATCCTCCACAATAGAATGTCCGAAATTTACACTTTTCTTCGTTGCGAGGATGGCAACTCCCTAGTTCACAAATAGTTAGGTTCGGTGTTGTGTACATTTTGTGGGGTGTGATATGTACAAAGTTCGCGTAGTAGGTAGCGTCTTCAAATTCTTTCAATTCGAAGCGATGGATTTTATTATTTATGATACATGGGAACTGTCTAGCATAAGTGTCTATTGTAGACCCCGGTGGTAATTGAACCGTAGTACTTAGTACTTTGTACATTGCCAAATGTTTCAATCCGAAGTTTAAATCAGGCCCATTAACGTATTGCAATATATAATATAATCTGCCGTCTCTATAATATACCCTGTTCGGTAAAGGATATATCACAGTATCTTCTCCAGTAGTTCTTCCGGGTTTACCGCAATCCTTGCTCTGTCCGATATCCCCGAATTCTTCTATTAATCTCTAGTTATTACGTCTGACGGTGTTTTCTAAGGTAATGGATGGGCTTGTCCTATATTCAGTTTCCTGAATATAGGACATTCTAAAACATTGTAGGTTACGAAATTCATGGTTTCTCCCGTCCTCGTGAGGAATCAGGTGCACTATCGTATTCGAAAACTGCACTCTTTTTACCACCCACTTTCATACTTCCCGCCAACTTCGTTAATAATACACTATGACATCTAGTTTTAAGCCTAACTCCCCGCACACGTGACATGGGTTTCAACCGTCATAATTCGCGCCGATTTACCATGACGCCCTTTTCCGGGGTTTTACCCCCACGAGATAAATTCATTTTTAAACTACACTAGAATTGAACTGATTTGAATTCCAAGTTTTTATTTTTCTTCTAGATATCCCTTATCTTATCTTAGTGTTTGTGATAAAATTAAACTTCTCGAAAGTTCCAGCGTCATTGGCGCCATCTGCTCCCCCCTCGCACCACTCTGCACCACCCGCCGCTTGCACCACCCCTGCCTTCCACAGTGCTTGGCCTGGGAGACTCTTTTGAACCCTACTTCCCACTTCTCCATGGCTTTGCCCATATATTTCATGACATTCCCGAAGTAAAAACTAAACAGACGAACAAAAAAGCTTTTAACCAATCATAAGTCCCCTAACCGTAGATAGCCTCTTTAATACCAGACCAATCGGCGACGGCTATTACTATTTTCTTGCACACACAGAATAAAAATGCTGTAAAATAAACACTATGGTAATGGCAATAGCGTATGCCATTAAGATGATGTTAATTTAGTTGTGCATCCTCCCTGTTTTTAATACCGTTGACAATACTGTTTTTCTAAACAGTGGAACTAACAGTTTTAAGAATTAACTGTTCGTGTATTCAGGGCGTTCGTAGCTTGTAAAATAACCGCTTCAGAGGTTGTTTCAAAGACAGTCTTAACCGTTGATTATATTGTAGGGGTCAATGAAAAAACCAGCACTATATGCTCTTTTACTACCAATAAATCACAGTTACATAAAATGTCTGCTGCTGTAAAACTAACAGCAAAATATGTGGGTTTAAACTCACTAAGCACATGTGGATTAAAATGTGGTTTGCTGTGAAAATAAAAACACACCATGCTGTTTCAAACCGCTTATGGTACACTAAAAAAATAGGGTTGCTGTAAAAATAACAGCTCTTAGAACAGTTTTAAATCCCGGAGCTTATTTTGATAAAGACGCTCTTTGCTGTTAAACTAAAAGACTCAAACCTTTATTAAAAACATTAAGCTCTGTTGGTTAAGATGCAACTGGTCATTTATATAAGACGACTGGCTGACAGACTGTCCATTAGGGTAGATTTAAACTGGTTGCTGTAATACACTCTAAAAAATGCGGTGTGCTTTAACACCTTTAAAAGTAGTTTATAAGGGTCCAAATTTGACACCATTACAGATGTTCATTTACACCCCAGAAAGGGTTTAATAAAACTTATTTGAGCAATTAGTGTCAAAGATAAGAATAAAATGGTGCAACAGAGGTTCAGTTTAACACTTTTTTAACTCTTATATCGAACTAAAAGTTAATTTTTACTCCCATATGAGCGTTGTGCAATTCCTTAAAGGGTGCAGCATAACACTTTTCCGAGTTTAAATAACGCTTTTTGAGTGTCGCATGACACCTTCCTGAGTGGTTGATTTATCAGCAAATAGCGCTATATGCTTAGCAAGGTTCAACCTTGAGAGAACTTAAGAGGACAGTTCTAACAAGCAAGGGTAGTTCTCGCATCAATGTGAAACTACATAAAAAGTTGGCCACTTGATCGTCTTAAAATCCAGCGTCAAACTGCATGGTAAGTTGGTCATTTTCACCGACTTAATAACTTCTGAAAAAGGCAGAAAGTTATAAATTTGTATAAATGCATCGGGTTTTAAATTGGTTTTGGAGGCCCTAATATCCCAGCAGTAGATACAGACGTATTCGTCAAATTTAATAATCTCTTTTCACGAAGAGTTTTTCAAGCACCAGAGACGCGTTTGACCTAATCTACTCTACTATATTTAAAAAAAGAAAATCCATGGAAGTGCGAGAACTTGGAACAGTTTGACACTAACGACGTTTTGAAGCGGAAATTTCTCTAACTGTAACTAAAGTCGACGATTTAGAAGTTAGTGTATGGATTTTTTTGAAGGGGCTAACTTTGAAATTTGGGGGCGCTATAGCCCCATAAAAGGCCTAGCGACGCTACTCCAAGAGTGTCGCATAACGCTTTTAAGAATGTCGCCTAACACGTTTTGTACATTTTCGGTCAATTTTAGAAATAAGTAGGTTGAAATTATAATGAAGAAGAGAAATTGCAAAGTTAAAAAATTGGTTTTAAAATTAGTAATTCACTGACTTTCCAAAATATTTTTATTTTCATATGGGTCCTTTCATAATAAACGCGGACCTTTTCCAAAAGGCTTAGCATGGCTAGGTAACATTAGGTTATATTGCTTCAAGGTTTAAATTAAAGCGCTTCAAAGGTTTAAAATAAAGTGCTTCAACGTTTAAAATAAAGTGCTTCAAGGTTTAAAGTAAAGTACTTAATGTTCAAATTATAGTATGCAAAACTTTAATTTACGGTGGATTAAACAGTAAAATATACGTTAAATTTATACTTAATAGTGTAACTATCTGTGTTTTAATTATACACTACTGTATTCTTCACGGCAGAATCCTTTTTTTCCCGGAAAACAGAAACGTTCTATTAATAATAACATGTCCTGCACTTCCGTTTGAGAAATAAAAACTAGCTGTTTTTTCCACAGTCGTTAACATAAAAAAAATGTTTTGCTGTATATTTAAAATTAAGGTAATGTAATTTCAAAAAACAGCGACTACCTGTATATATTAAGGCTTGTTAGAGGTTTTTCTGGATAACAGCATTAAACAATCAAAAACATGGTGAAAACTATTGTTTTTTTGACATTAGTTTCTCAGTGTGTTCATCATTCGCAAACAAATTAGGCGCAGAGAAATTAATGGGTGAATCACTTTCATTTATTTGCCTGGCTGCTTCTGTGCACATCTTGAAATACTTTCGATTAGATGAGCACCCGTCTCCAACAACACCAAGGATTCGAAAACCGCAATTTTCTAGTTTTTCAATAGCTTCTTGCATGATGCTATAAATTTCGGCGCTAGAAACTCCAGTCGTTGGAAAATGAGCAAATGGGATTTTTATGTTATTGGTAATGCCCCTCAACATTAGTTGTAAGATCTGGGTTGCCAGGGGTGGGGTTTCGTTGGCAGTAACTTCTCTTTTTTGTCATCCAGCTTATTTATGTCATTGTTAAGGTTTTTTAATACCCAGTGTTTTTGTGACAAATTAAGTCTTCTTTGATTTTCATTTCATCTAATAAAATAACGAAGTATCTATCCCAATTTGGACGGTTGAGAATATTTGTTTTTTTAACCATGTCAGAAAATGTTTCTTTTTGGAAACCTGATTTGCTAGTTACGGTGTTTTTCTCATTATATAAGGTTCTAGTGCTTGGTAGATAGATGCAACCAGATTTCCTTAGTGCTTCATAAGATGATTTTGATTTATTCTTTAAGTAGCAACACCACTTAAGAAAGGTTTTATCCCAAGTCATTCCATACTTTGCATTGCCTTTAATTGTTGGCGAATGAATACAGATGCAAAAGATCCCGTTGTTTTCACTTTTAATTGATCTTGAAAGATTTTTCTCATTGTAGCAATGGCTGCTTTAGTTTTCTGGCAGTTAGATGACATTTTCTTGTGCTTTTCAAGAAGATAATTTTTCTTTTTTTAGAGACTTTTTTTGTGAAATTTTGGAGTGTTGAATTCTTCGAAGGCATTTACGATACTTGCTGCAAGCATAACATCTTTTTTTATTTGATGGAATTAATTTTTGACAGTCTTCACTGAAAATCGTCTGCATTTTTTCGCAATAGGATCCTTTTCTTTTTTGTTGACTCTTACGAAAAGTCTCGACAAAATCTTTATCAGGGTTTCCAATACATACATTGAATTTGTTCAGGTTACGTATAAGGGCATATATATCTTCATTTCCATTCAAAACAAAGTTTGGGTAGATGCTTTCAAGATTAGCATATTCCTCCAATGACTTTATAACAACTTCCTTATTAGACGTAACTGTACACTCAATAATTGATATGACATTCCGAAGTTTACTAAATTTTACGCTATTTCCTGTAATTTCCATTGCACATCCAGCTTGGGGAGCAACATTGTTTAGATCAAATACAGTATGGGGGTTCGAGCTGCCTATTATGTTATTCGGAGGGTTAACGAATACTTTTATTAGCTGGACGTCCATAACATCAATCAACGGAACTGGATCAGGGTTTTCTAACGTTGGTCCACAAAAACCTTGGAAATGGCGACTACATATTTGACTAGATTTTGTAACGTCAGCTATTGAAAAAAAGGAACGACCACAGACCTCGCCAAGCCTATCACAAATATAAACAAGACGGCCCAAGGGCTCGAAATAGTAGCCATATCGTACGAGTGAATAGCCCCTCTACACCCTACCCTAATGAGTGGATAACCCCTCTAAACCTTACCCTAATGAGTGAATAGCGCTATCTTTTTCAATGCTTAAATGATTTACCGTGCATAAAATCAGAGTGAATAGCCCCTCGATTCCCTACTCTAAACAGTGATTAAATTATGACCGTATAAATTTACTTATGCTGTAATTCTAATATTCCGGCGAATCGAAGAACAGATAGTTTTTAGTGATAATCCCCTCGATGAGTTTACAACATAGACTTATACCCATGCACACTTATAGCATCTTATAAATTTCTAACAAGGACTTATGCCCAGAAACTTTCGAAAGAGAAAGTTTAGTTATAGTGATTACGCATTTTAGTGATTATCCCCTCGAATTACCTTTAGCAATGCTAAAATGATCAAACGCATAACGCTCATTTAACACTATGTTAGCTCTATCTAAACCCACATTTGAATTAACCGCCAAAACATTCCAGTCAAACATAACATAGATGACGATAGCTACCGAACGAGAACGAAACACATGAGAAGCGCGGTAGGAAATGGGGAAAATCGTTATCTATTTAATTAGCACAAACATAAAAAGAAAATAAATATAAAAACCCCAAACATACAAATTCATAAGTATCCGACCCCACAGATAAAAATTCAAAAGTATTCGACCCCACAGATTAAGAGGTACCCCACCCCACATCACCCCGACATTTTAGAGATAAAAATAAATAATAAAAAACTCGGAGTTTTTATCAAGTCTCTATGGTTCAGTTGGTAGAATGTCTGCCTTTCACGCCAGGGTCACGGGTTCGATTCCCGGGTCTGACCTGAAAAAATTTTAATTAAAATTAAATCTCTAACCGAGCCCAGTTACTCCAATGGGTGGGTTGTGGTAATATAAAGTTCCTTTTAAGCTAAAATCTGACGATAACGAAAGCGAAAACTCCGGCCACAAGTACTACTACTACTACTACCACTACTACTACTACAACTACTACTACTACTACTACGGCTCGGGTCAAACTAAGAGCCTATCGTATACTACGATATGGCTAAAAACTATCTTTTTCCTAATTCTAAATAACCTTCGAAACCTATGATCATCTAGTTCAAAAGCTTGAAGCCTATCTCTAAATATTCTTTGACGTCTTAAATCACGTCGAGGTAATTCATCGGCAATTATTGCTAACCTTAAAACTTCACGTCGCAAAATATCCGCCATTTTAAAATTATCTTTTCGAAGAAAACATCTTCGGTAGAGGCCGTGACGAAAGCAAATCCTTATCGTTATCGTACCGATCATTTCACGTCATTTCTACCGAACAAAATCTCTACCGAACGCCTCAGAATCGCTACTTTGCCCTCTAACGAAATTTTCGGGCGCTAACGACAAATTTCGTTCGGTAGACGTCCTACCGAACGTCTCAGAATAGAACCCCTGACCTAACCCTAAACCAGGAGTAACATGCTGACCAAGGGGGAAGGAAGTTGGGGGCGGATTCATGATTTTCACGCTATCAGAAGCGATGTAAAAAAGAGTCACTTCGCTTCAAACTCTGAACACAAGAAGCAACCCTAAACTCTGTCCCTCCCTGACACAGAGCTACCGAACAATGTAACTAAGCATTTAAATAAACCATTTATTAGTTGTTTTAACTTAGTAGTTTTACTTCACAATCACGCGCTCACAATTCACACGAATTAGGAATTTAGAAACTTTAAAACCAAATCATTTCAATTAACAAAAATTCAGTCTAACCAAACGGATAAACGGGGATCTTTTAAAAAATAAACTATTAAACCCCCCGCAAGAAATAACAAAACCAGAGAAATACTACGCTTATTTAGACCCCCAAGCAACAAGACCTTGAGTCACTATCCTGGTACCTGGCCCGAGAAACTTCTAGAACATTTTTTTTAACCCTTAAACTGACCAATCCGTATTTGGTCCCAAAACAAAAAGTTTTGCCTATTCGTTGATAACATGAATCCGCCCGGCTACGTCATAAATATGGTCCACTATTTGCCAAACCGAAGTCAATCAACATACGTCATTGTCCCAGAAATCCTTGCGAGAAACTAGAAGTTATATATACGAAGTCCCTCCTGTCTCACCGTCAGTCGATACCTGAACTGTCTAAACGAGACCCTGTCGGCTCACCCTAAAGAAATCCTAAGACGCACGGAGATTATTTTAAATCGAACCTTTATTTTTCATTCGATACTTTCATTTTTAATCATTTGATACCTTTATTTTTCATCAAGTTGAATATTTTCGGAGAATTTATTATTAACCCCTAGAAGAAGAGAGCGCGCGAATTATTAAATCGCGAGAGAAAGAAAAAACATAATTAACCCTTAAATCGAGGAAGAAGAAAAAAAAAAGATCCTGAACCCCTATGAAGAATATGGAAGAGGAGCTACTTGGCGTAAGAAATTAAAAAACTTGAAACTATTGATAAACTGGCTTGAAACTATGGTTAAAGAACTTGGATTATGGTTGACGGATTGATTCATTTTAAAAATCTTAACTTTCTACTTTTTGAACATTATTTTTTTAGTGCATAACTGCACGATTTTAACCCAAACACCCCTAAAATTTAAATTTGAAACTTAAAGGAGACATTCCATGGAGGTTATAAAGTACAAACCTCCCTTAGATATAAGTTGATTTTTTTGTTTAATTTCTTTATTTTGACCCCTATAAAAGTGTGTGAAAATTTATGAACAAGATTGAATATTATGTTGAATATTAAAAACTGGATTAGAATCTATTTTGACTCTCACTTGACACATACCAACAAACGCGGTCACTTTTGATTCAGAAATTTTATAAGCCCCTCGTTTTTGCTAAAAAGGCCTTAACTCCTCATAACTGACTGCATTCTAACATCTAGTCTAGCGTTTGCGAGGATGAATCATAAGTGAAAAGAGATAGGTGTTTGTCTTATACTTTAACCCCTCTAATAAGAATTGAACACCCCACCTCAACCCCATAAAATCTTAAAGACCATAAAGAAAAGGCTTATATAATAATCAGTAAAAAAAATAACCGTTGATCGCCATGGCTACGTTTCGCGCACCGCCCCCCCTTCGTGCCGGCTGATAATCCTGCTGACTCCTGGGAAGACTGGAAGGAGGAATTCGACATTTTCGCCAAGGCTACTGAACTCTCGAAAAAACCAGAGAACACGCAGATTAATACGTTTCTGCACATCATTGGACCGGGAGGACGTAAGATTTATAAAAACTTAGATTTTCCCTCCTCCACCGCATCAGAGACTACCACTCCTGCACAACGATCCCTAACCGAGGTGTACGCGGCGTTTACTGACTATTATGAACCGTATAAACACTTGACCCTCTCGCGACATTTGTTTTTCGCGGCGCGCCAAGGACCAACGCAACCTTTTCATGCCTATGTAACAGAACTCAAAACTCTTGTCAAACATTGTCAATTTAACGAACTCAAAGACTCTTTAATCTGCACTCAAATTGTTGAAGGGATTCGCGACCGTGACGTTCAAACAAAACTATTGGCCATACGGACCTTATCATTAAAAGACGCGATCAACATTTGTAGAACCAGAGAATTGGCGGGGTCACATGCTCAAAGAATGACACAGACCGACACGGCAGCTTCAAATAGAATTATCTCACACCTTCCCGTCCTCGTTGACGCGATTCACCCTAGATCACATCGTCACCCATTTCGCCCGGGTACAGATCGGAGAACATACGGACGTCATCAAGCTTTCTCTCCTGTAACAAGACGATCCAGTTCGGCCGGACATAATATTTCTCGTTTCTCTTCAACGCATTAAACACGGCAAGGATTTTCTCGGGATATTCCACCGTCGCGGGTCAATACAGCGTGTTACAGATGTGGCTTAACTCACCAACATCGATCATGTGCGGCTTTTGGATCAATTTGCGCCAAATGCGGAGGAAGGAACCACTGGGCTAGAGTTTGTGTGGCTGCTTTTTCACTTCATGAAGTCGAATCAATTTATAATCAGGACTCAAATCAATACGCAACAGAAGAACCCGATTATCAAGAGTATTCACAGACCAAGCAAGCCGATACGAGACAGTACTACTCACCAACATGTACCACTGAAGGCGAATACCAAGATACAGAACCCTTCTTCATCAACCTCAATACGATGCTACAACGGTCACGAACACAAACCAGGACTGGATGACAAGGGTAACAGTCCACAACAAATCAGAACTCTTTAAAATGGACACTGGTTCGCAAGTCAATGTCTTGCCGCATTCCTTGTACAAGAAGCTCTTCAACCCATCACCAATCATACCAACATCTAAGAACGTTATGTCATATACGGGCCACAGAGTCCCGATGGTAGGATCAACTAACCTCGTCACCACCTCGGAAAACTCTCAACGAGTCTGCGAATACTACATCACCAGACAGGACACTATCCCGATTCTAGGCGCAACCACCCTGCGGCAACTTGGTCTTATTCAGCGCTTGGACTCGAAACACCTGGAAACCCACAGCTTACAAGTAACCCATGAAGTCACACCGCAGAAGATTATAGAAGAATTCAAAGATGTATTTGGGCCTTTGGGATGCCTCCCAGGAATACATCACATCACTCTCAAGAATGATGCCGAACCTAGAAATGTACCAGCTCGGACCATAACTCACGCTCTTCGGGAACCACTAAAAAGGGAACTGAAACGAATGCAAAAACTGAAAGTAATCACTCCGGTTACTGAAGCCACGGACTGGGTGCACCCGCTGGTAGTGGTTCCCAAGCCCGAAAAACCACAACCTGATCAACTGCCCTCATCAGTCAGCCTCGGACACCCCAGAGCTCCAGAAATCCGTGTCTGCCTAGATCCACGATCACTTAATAAATCTATTAAAAGGGAACACTACAAAGTACCAACATCACAGGAGATTTTTAGTAACTTCCAAGGCTGTACAGTCTTCACCGTAGTCGATGCAACAGCAGCCTTTTGGCAGATTAAACTCGATGATGCCAGTTCTCGTCTATGAACTTTTGCCACACCCTACGGACGCTTCCGGTTTCTACGCATGCCCTATGGTATCTCCAGCGCTTCCGAAATATGCCAGCGAACAATGATGGAGATATTCGGAGACGTGCCAGGGGTTGATATTTCCACTGACGATTTGGTGATAGGAGCACCTAACATGAAGGAGCAAAACAAGAGGCTATATGAAATCCTTAAACGAGCAAGAGGCGCTGGAATCACCTTCAATATAAAGAAACTTCAACTGGCTGTCCCCATCATCACCTATTTGGGACATAAAATATCCCGACATGGAATTCAAATTGATGAGAACAAGATCAAGGCTGTTAAGGCGTTGAAACCTCCAACGAACAAAAAAGAACTGCAAAAATTCCTTGGAATAATTAACTACTGGAGAAATTCATCCCATATCATTCAGAGAAGGCAGCTCCATTGCGGCAACTTCTTAAGGAATCCGTAGAATTCACATGGGACTCGAATCCCTAGAAACACTTCTATCAACTCATAGAAGACATTATGAACGCCCCGGTACTGAAATTCTACGATCCGAACAAACACAATGTAGTTTCTGTCGACGCCAGCCAATACGGCATAGGAGCAGTATTGCTACAAGACGGACATCCAGTACAATACGCTTCCTCTATTTAACAGAGACTCAAAGACTCTACGCTCAAATTGAGAAGGAGCTCCTAGCCGTTGTCTATGCCGTAGAACGCTTTCATTACTACCTGGTGGGAACCAAGACAACTGTTGAAACCGACCACAAACCCTTATTGGCCATAGTTGAGAAGCCTCTCAACGTCCTTTCACCACGTCTTCAGCGTTTAGTATTGAGGTTGTCACGATATGACCTCACACTGAAGTACGTCCCCGGCACGCAAATGTACATTGCGGACGCGCTCTCGAGGTCGCCACGGCAATTCAGAGAAATAGATACGGACGACCTAGAAGGTACATCGGCGTGTCTCCACTCGATGACTCTACTATCCGAAGATAAACTAAATCAATTCCACCGAGCAACCAAAGAGGACAAAACGACGCAGCTTCTACGCACATATAACGATAATCACTGGCCAAAGAAGCAGACAGCTATTCCGCATACTACCCAAACAAAGATGAAAATCACCAGGTTGAAGGTCTGCTATACAGAGGTTAACGTCTAATAATACCCCCAACGCTGAGACCGGAAATTATCCATCAATTACATCAAGCTCACCAAGGGATAAATGCATGCTTACGAAAGGCTAGACTACACGTATACTGGCCGAGCATGACTTCTGAAATAACAAGAACAATACAAGCTTGCACCATATGTCGCACAAGAGATGGAGCCAACTCTCATATTACAACTACGCCACATCCGGTGCCTTCGAGGCCGTGGGAAACCATAGCAATGGATTTCTTTCACGATGATCAGAAAACCTTCTTGCTAACAGTTGACTATTATTCCAAATTTGTGGAAGTTTATGAAATGAACTCAACATCTGCCAGGGCACTGATAAAGGTTACAAAACCACACTTTGCAAGACATGGGATACCCCAAAAACTAATCACAGAAAATGGGTCCCCATTTAATTCAATGGAATTTGCTAGATTTCTATCTGACTGGGGAGTGGAACACGTTACATCGAGTCCTTACCTGCCGCAGTCCAATGGGATGGCCGAAAGGCATGTACAGACATCAAAAACTTACTAGTGAAGGCCAATCAAGCAGGTGAAGATCCCCGAAAGGTTCTGCTGGAATACAGGGCAACCCTCCGGCAAGATCTTCCGTCGCCTTCCGAAATGCTCATGGGCCACCTTATCAGAACCCCTAATACAATGTCTACGTCAACATTGAAGCCAAGGTTCTCTCTCAAATCCATGGACGAATCGCTTCAGGCTCGCCGCAATCGAATGATGCTAAGCAACCAGTCACAACACCAACAATACACGGCAAAGACATATCGAGTTTGATCTCCTGTTCGCTATTTCGCTGACACAAGAAAGTGGCTACCAGCAACAGTTATTTCCGAATCAAAGGAACATCATTCGTATATAATTGAAACGTAAAACGTCGCCTGTTATAGACGGAATAGGATGCATCTACGAGCAAGGATAATTGCTCCATCAGCAAGGACGCAAGCCCAGTCCACCTACCAGCAAATTCATATCCAACAAACTCCCCGAACCGTAACTCAAAACGATAATATACCCACTGAGGCAACATGCGAAGTGTATTGGCCCGTGAACTCACACGCAAAAGGAAAACTACAAAGGATGACAGCTTTTCGACTAAAAAGAAAACCACAAATCCCACCCAGCCCAAGAACCGCAGTTTCTAAGGCTAATGAAATCAACAACCATACTCTAATGGCACCAGAGTCAACTCAGACAGCAATGGCTAAGGCAAATTCGGAAGCTGAAGCTCTACTCGTTAACCAACAAGAACAAACCCACGATACTCAAGAACCTAGAACAAACCCCAGAACTCGCCGCATATCTAAAATACCCGATCGATTGACTTTTTATCAACTAAAATAATTTCTGTAATCTCAATTAATTTCAACCATTAGTGAAAATGTAAACGAGTTAAATTTCATTATTTTACTTAAGTTTGATTATATAAAAAATAAAAAAATAAACATGTAACGTATTAGCGATTAGGGTGACGTCACTCGGTAGAGGGCGTCATTTTCAATCAGAGTTATAATCTAAGGCAAAACAATCTTTGTAGGGCAGAAGCCTCAAGGAGCTCAATAAAGCTAGGTAACCTGACTACATAGTTCTCATTATCCTAAAAAATTTAACACATACCAGGCCTTTTACCCCGTTCCTATCTGGGTTGATGACGTCAAAGAATTCGCAATTATCATCCGGATCCCCTGCAGTATTATCGGCTGGGTATCGGGATAGCGCGTCCGCGACAATGTTCTCCGTTCCTTTTCTATGCATTTCTGTGAAAACAAATCCCTGCAACTGCAATGCCCACCTGACCATTTTAGAGGAAGAGTCTTTCATCCTGTTCAAGAATTGAAACGAACAGCTATCTGTATTCAAGGTGAAAGGTATCCCTTCTAGATACTGCCTTAGCTTACCTACTCCCCAAACTACGGCAAGCAGCTCCCTGCTCTACTCCCGTTAAATTTTTGCTACAGTGGGTGACCACTCGTTCCTTACCGTCATTGTCCTTTTGGAACAAGACCGCTCTCAAACCCAACTCACTAGCGTCCGTTTGGAGAAAAAAGTTCAACGAAAAGTCAGGGTAGTTTAAAATTGGCGTCTCGGTCAAGGCCACTCTCAGTCGCCTAAAACTATCTTCACATTCTTCGGTGCATTTGAATTTGCTTCCTCCTTTTGTCAAGTTTATTAGGGGTACTGCAGTTTCCGAGAAACGGTCAATGAATTCCCGGTACCACCCCACTAGTCCCAAACAAGAACGCACAGCCGAGAGTATTAGGCGCTAGCTTTGATCCTGTTCGGATCGGGTTGGATTCCTTCCTTCCCTACAATGTGGCCCAAATACTTCACACAAGGCTACAAAAATTTGCATTTGGACATTTTTGCAGCGAGACCGGTCTTCCTTAACGTTTCAAAAACTGATTCTAGATGAGCCAAATGTTCTTCCAAAATATCATCTATATAAATTAACACAAATTCACCTAATTCTGTTTCGAAAACTATTTCCATACATCGCTGAAATGTTGCGGGAGAATTTCGCAATCCAAAGAGGAGAACATTGTACTCAAATAAACCCTTGTATGTTATGAAGACAGTAAGGCGTTTGGAGTTTTCTTCCATGACAATTTGCCAAAACCAATCCTTTAAGTCCATTACCGAGAAGTATTCAGCCCCTTGCAACTGATCCATTTGGTCTCTAATCAAAGGCATGAGATAGACATCTGGCACTGTGATTGCGCTTAGCTTTCTGTAGTCCCCACAGGGCCTAATTTCGCCTGTCTTTTTGGGTACTGACACAATTGTTGACGCGTATGCCGAGTGGCTTTTTCTAACTATCCCTTTCTCCGACATGGTTTTTATGTACTCCTCTAAAATTGCTTTCTTAGAAGGGAGCAAAGGGTATGGACGAGACTTTATGGGAACCTTGCTAGTAAGTTCTATTTTGTGTTCTACAATATTCGATCTACCTGCAGTCCCGCTAAAAACGTCAGGATATCGTGCCAACAGCTTTTTTACCTCGGGATTCAGCACGGGCGCGCCTTCCTCTAGGTCAGCGCTGACAGCCAAGCTCCGATTCTCATTCTCTACGTTAAGGGGTTCCTTTTCAAGAAAACCACACGCGTTGTTTCCCCCTTTCCCCTTATCAAAGGGTAGCCTATCTCTTATCAAAGGGTAGCCTATCTCTTCATCATTGAAATAGTCTTTCAAAGTGTGTGCCTTAGCGTAGATTCCAGTGTGCAGCGCGAAATCCCACCCCAAAATGGCGTCCGCGTCAAGATTTCTTATCACACAGATTTTCCATTTCCATGCCCTAGGAGTTATTCTGATCCATACAGTCAGTTTTCCAAAAATTTTCACTTCCCCTTTTTGTGGCATTGTTAACGTTTGGGCCATTCCAGGCCGTTAGCATGCTATCCATTTTCAATGATTTAAAGAGCTCTTCTGAGATGGCGGTTATATCTGACCTTTCATCTAACAGTGTCGGTTCCTTCTAATTCCCAATAGCAACCGGAATTTGTGGCCTTGGGTGATTATTGACCGCACAAGTTAAAATTTTGGCCCCATTGTCATTTGAATCGAGGTCTACGTCCCCTACCAAAGGAGCTAGGTTTTTATACTCGTTTTTCAACGCCATTTCTGGACTCTCCTGATATCCCTTCTCAAGACAATCCTTAACTTCAGTACACCTCAAATTAACAATTATTTCCCAGGTCGTTTCCAGTTTGCTAAACAGCTCGTCAGGATTTCTATATTCTAGGCTAACTAATGAGCAGGCAGCTGCTTCCTATTCATCCGTGTTATCTCTAGCTTCAGACTGGCTACCTGACATTGCTGTTACCCTGGTCGGGCCTTCTCTTCTCCCAGAACCGTCGCACTGAAAAGACTTATGGCCTGGTTTACCACACATAAAACATACTATGGGGCGGCGTCTTGCACTTCTATGAGACCCTTCATTCTGGGTTTTAGTCTTTTTGCTTTCAGACGAGTCTGATGGCCCCTCTTTTGATTGTTTCGCGATTGCCCCATTACCACGCCCACCTGGTTTCGCTTCGCTAGCCCGACTGCCGTTACCATGGAACGCAGACGAACTCCCTCTAGTTTGCCTTCTCTTTTCTTCGCGAGCCTCCTCATCGAACTTTTCACACCTCTCCCTCAAAGATTCGGCTTCTTGGGCCTGGATTTGGATATCTGAGAGGGTGTCGTCATCATCAATGTGCATGTTACTATTTAGCCATGGATTCAAGCCAGCCAGGACCTTGTCTACAATCTCTTCTTCAGACATATTACTATCTGCTTGTTTACATAATCTTTCGAGATCAAAGATATAGTTCAAAACTGACTCTCCCTGGTTTTGCTTTCTATTGGCTATTTGGGTTCTCAATTTTCGTTTTAAATCCTTTCCTAAAAGCGCTGAGCTGAATTCGGTCGTAAAGTCGGACCATTCGGTTTCATGCGACTTTACCCTATCCCACCAAAATTCAAATTACCTGTTAGCATCAAAGGGAGGGATTCCACAACTTGAGCCTTTCTAGCTCTAAGGAATTTCTCAGCCTCGTGTAAAAATAATAAAGGGTCTTCACTCCTTTTACCCCCAAATTTTGGTAAAGGATTCTCCTTGACGCTAACCAAATCATTTCTATCTCCTCCCCTCGGCGCTAATGCCGTTGCCAACCTTTCTATCATCTCCCTGTTAGCCAAACAGTCCGCTTCTTGCTGCTCCCTCATTTGATTTAAGATGATAGGTAACTGATCCATTGGATCCAAAAGTTGAAATGCTCTTGTTTGACTACGGGTTTTAGCAAAGAACATACCCTGGTTCCACCAAAATTTATTTATGGTAGCCCACTTTTAGGGTCTACCATTTACCACAATATAAAGTTGTAACTCACTTGTACGTTACCCAATATAGTCTCTATCATTAGTTCACAGTTTCCTTGAAGTTTTTGTTTTAGCACTTTGTAGGAACTGTCACTTCTACTGCATCCACGACAGTGTCGTGCAGGAACAATCACTTTTCGTTTTCTTTTCTTTACACTTTGATCCGTTCCGTTTTCCAAGATATTTCTGATTCGGTCGTCTATTTAGATTTCTGAATTTTCCTCCAAATCTTTCGTTCAATGCTGGCTGTCCACTTGGTGTAGTGGATCTTCCCTCTACAGCAACTAACGAGTCCTCTTCTCGCAGCCACTTTTCGCCCGGTGCCGGATATCCACCTTTTAAGTGAGTCTTCTCTTCCACAGCAGCAGCTTTCTCACTGGCTCACTTGGTTTCTATTGTTTTAAGATCTGCCCCGCGCCTCCACCAGTTAATGTGACTCGGATTGGGGGTTTGTGGTGTTTAGTGTCACAATCAACGAATTTTATAAATAATCTTAAAACTTTGAATCCATTTTTATTGAGAGGTTACTTGGACGGAAAAATACAGTTACTAGTTCCTTCTAGATCTCAAACCTGATTGCCTTTTTTCGTCGCTCTTCCAAAAACCCAAGTCCCCGCATGGCTTATAAGTTTTTAGGATCGCTTGTTAGCTCGTCAAGCGTCCGAGTTTTCCCTTAGGCCAAACTACCTTTCGTATTGACCACCAGCGAGTTGCCTGTGGCAACTTCTACCTTAACAATACTTCTACCTTACAAAATGTTAGAAGTCATAAGCTTATGAATTATGTTATGGTAAAGGGAGATGCTAAGGTTTCAAGAAAAGGAGTTGATAATGAAGTTTCCTTGCCTCTGCTCGAGCTTGTTACTGATTGTTGAAGCCGTGCTCAATCAATTCCTCAAAGCTCAGAAAAGTATACTTGGTCACAAAGACATTATTAAGCGACAGAAGCTTAGTTTTAATTTGCGCTGCTCGAAAAGAATCCAACTACATAGAATTACCGGAGTATCTGGATTCTTGTAGGAAATGTTTTGGAGGGAAAGCTGATGGAAAAGATTTAAGTACAGCAATTATGCAGTGTGTTCTGTGTCATGTGATGAATGATTAAAGCAGACTTAGAGGAAATGTTGCAGTTCTGAACGTAGATTTGGCCTGTTCGTGTTGTTAAGCGTCGTCATAAACAACTGGTTTTTAAGCGATAAAAGAACTAATTTTTTGCGCTGCAGATTTACTTCTGTCGAGGTACAGAGAAATGATACACCGTTAAGTTTGTAAGAAATACGTCCAACTGCGCTGATCCTGGGGGAAAACCGGGAAGATAATAACGAGAATCAGGATAACGCCTCAAAACAACAAACTGAAAACGATTAAATAGAAGAACACCAGTGCTCTCAACTGCCTAAAAGCGAAGAAAAATATTTACTATCTTAAGTATTTTAAAAGCTTGTCAGATTCTTTTATCGGGCAAGCGCGTGTTGAGGTCACTATGATCGAAATGAAGAGATTACGGGATATTAACCCTTACTATGGATCCGATCTTAAAGCATATATGCCAAGAATTATTTCCTACTTCTCCTTTATGGAGTAGATTGCTTTCGGGATGTATCTAGGCATTTTCAAAAAGAGGTCTGAAAGTACCCTCTCAAGCTATAGACCAATAGATCATTTTATGAAAGTTTGGTTAATTACATTGAGATTCCGATTATATGAGAATCCGATTTATATTCAAGGTCATGTAGAAGG
>JAEQBA010001573.1:0-15004 GCA_019434445.1 Phalangium opilio
TGCCAGTGGTAATTCACTTGGTTTCCCGGATATTACTAAATTTATAGGGATATTTAATTGTAATTTAAAAGACGTTAATATTAAAATTTACCTGGTATTAACAAAAGTAATCCCAATATTGCTTTAACAAACTTTTTCATTGTGAGTTGTAACGCGACATTTTTGGTAATGACATCCCTTTGACGCGGACGGTAGATGCTTTATGGTTTCATCCACGTACCGAGTCGGTTTTAACTGCGAATTATGTTTTGTAGAACGCGTTATAAACACCTGTACACTGCTAAATGTTTATGAAAGTTCCGACTTCCAAGCAGCTGTACTTGACTGTAATTTGGAAATATTTTCGTTTAATCCACGGTTCTTCATTGATGAAAAGTATTAAGTTTTCCTTATTAAAATAAATTATTTTCCACCAGGGCATCAGCGATATCCACCGTTATACCCCAACAACGTTTTAACAAGTTGAGCAAGAATAAGGTCTTCATATAGAAGTTTATTAGGGGGAAAGGATGATTTTATCAACGGTTTATTTGCGCGAAAAGTTTATTTGAAGAATGGTTTTATTTGGCGCGGAAAGATTGTTTAAAGAATGGTTTTATTTGGCACGAGGAGACTATTTAGACAATGGTTTATTTGGCGCGAAAAGACTATTTAGACAATTTTTTATTTTTCCCGTAACAGAAACTATGGTATCAACACGTGTTACCATCTTTGAAAGCGGAGTTGCAGTCACCGGAAGTGTTGGCAGCGGCTTTGCAACCTCTGTTATTTATGATAGAGGAGAGTACGCAGGAGGAGTACCAGACTCTGATTCTTCCAGTCTTCAGGACCGTCTTCGGGATGCCCAAATCGGTGCAGGCCACCGTGGTGCTGCTCGAGAACATGGACACCCTTATGAAGAAGACCCCGAAGAGCGACATCAAAGCCGATGTTCTGCCCATGCTGTACAACGCTTTCGATTCAACCACGCCGCAAATTCAATGCGCCGCCCTTCACGCTGTCGCGCAAATTGCCGACTACTTAGAAGAGACGGCCGTCAGGAAGATGGTTCTACCAAGAACCAAAGCGGCTTTCGAAACCAACTCGGGAATTAAGGTTTGAAAAAACTCTAACCCCATTTATTAATACTTAATGCATGCCTAACCCTTTTTCACGATTTTAATTTGGATTTTTTTCCGTTTGATTCTTTTTCTTTCCCACGTTTTATTTGACCCTTTACCAGAAACACTTTCTGCATTTTTATGTTACGTTAACGCACTATTGGTATGTTGAACCTTTTGAGTTGTTTGAATAGGCGTCTAGATTCTCAGAACTAACTGGAAACCTTCAGATAAATTTCCTGAAGATATCTGTTCTGAGAAACAAGACCAAATTAAGTTTGAAAATAGCAACAATTATTTCAATCATTATCATACATGAGTTTCATTTTAACGACTAATTAAAATTCCAAATTTTTAACTTAACATCCTTAAAAATATTCCATAAACCATTTCATTTTCTTTCCCATTTCGTAAAAATACTTCATCGTCTTCTTCGTGTACTTTTAACTGTGTCTTCACGTAATTTCGTCGTGTCTTGACGTAAATTCGTACGTAATACTCGCTGCTTCATTCTATCGGTGTATCTCTGAACAAATCACGGCAAAATTGGATGTACTCACGCTAAAAAAACTGTGTAAATCACGCTGTCCCACACAATCACCCGTCTATCTCTTGTGTCTATCTTATACTCCTTGACGCGTCCTTCTCACTCACACACTCACACACGCTGGTTGGTCGTCGTCGATAAAAAAAATGCATGAACGGTCGCGTTACGCGGATGTTGGTGCCACCCTCGGTTAACGCTAACCGCAGGAAGATTCCATTGTCCAGGTGCAAGCGAATGCCCTCAGCTGCATCGAGAAAATCATCGACAAGTTGGAGAAAACGGACATTCTCGACGAGGTGCTCCCCATGTTGGGAAAAGCTAGGTTGCAGGATCCAGCGATTCTAATGCCGGTTGTAAGTAAGTACCGCGTCTTGTTATCTTCACCTTTAACCTTTGGTCTAATAGGAAAACAATTTATTTTGTCCATCCAGGAATTTATAAACACATGCTTGGCGACAAACGATACGGTTTGACGGTCAGCATTTTAGCAACGAAAGTGATGCCCGCCCTGATTCCAGTTGTAGTCAGTCCGGGCCTCAAACTCGACCAGTTTAACAGTCTGGTTGAGCTACTGCACGATATGCTAGAACAAGTTTCGAAAAGCCAAAGAAATAAGCTCAAGTTGGAGAAACTATCCATACCTTCTTCCGACAAGTAAGTCTAACTCCTAATTTTGTTAAACAACCATAATTATTTCGGTTGAAAATGTTTCATCGATTTTTCAATAATCGATACGTGCAAAAGAGTCCAACATTTATTTTATCATTTAATGACTAAACTAAGAAACAGATACTTTTGTGTTGAATTTCAATGGAACATTATTAAAGGGGAGGGCTACGAACAATACCTTAATTAACTTATCGAGCAAAGATGCTAAGCCTAATCAGTTGCAAAAAAGAAACAATTTAACGTACGGAAACGTTGTCTTGCCTTCTTTGATTCAATTCACTTCATCGATATCGGGTTCATTAAAACGTCTTTCTTCCTTAGAAGCTTATTCTCCCCCCCCCCTCCCCATCTCTCTTCACTCTTCACTCTTTACCATCCATGAACCCATTAGGATTTGAGCTTTGAGAGACAACATCGCGTGTCCTTCCAATCGTCTTTAATGGATGGATGTGTGTGTGTATATAGGGGAGGAAACGTCATTGGAGCTGCTATTGTCGCCAAGTATTTGTTTCTGTTTTTGAAGTATGTTTTGATTATACACTTTTAGGTTACCAGTTCAGCTGCAGTTCAACATCGAAGAACCGACCCCTTATCCTCACCGACCACCTTCTTTGCGGCTCGAATCCAGGAGACAATCCATCAGTATGGACGATGTTGTCAGGAGAACGTGTAATTCTGGTAATTTGTCTTATCATAGACGGACCCCCTCAAGCATCTATTTTTATTTATATTTATTTGGGAGCATCTAAAGATATGGGGCTTCTATTTTTAGTTTTTTTCCTAAAGAATAATCCACGGTTATTTATTTCGTTTAAAAGTTTTTAAACTGAAAATAGTATTAACTTTTTCAATTATTATCTCGACTCTTACTCTCTCCCTCTCTCAACATAAGTTTGTAAAGTGTGACACTGAATCTTTTCTGAGATGTAGTACCTTAGGTTAAATGAAGCCTTGCCAAAATCTCTTTACCGACTAAATGAGGAAGTGAACTGGGTGACGTAGGTGGGACGTCTTTATCTCTTACCGACTATAAGTTTGCAAAATTGCACCAAAGCTGTGGGGAAAATCATACCCAACGCAACACCCTTATGTGTTACTAGTATTAGAAAGAAGTGATATCTAGTTTGTTAGGGAGAAGGTATAAATTCCCCACATGTCCAGCTTCATCTCCAGTCCAAACGTAGGTCCGGAGTTAATCCCCGCCTCAAAATTACAACCAGCATCTCATTGGTTCTTGAAAAGTCACGTCAGCGCGACGCGAATGATGAAAATTACGTATTCTCCGACTGAGGAGAGGCGAAATAACCCGCTTCGTTTACGTCCCCCTTGTATTTTGAAAGGGGGACTGGGACTATGGCATGTGAATACTTAGGCGTCTTATACCTTCTCCCCAATAAACTAGATACCACTTCTTGGTATTAGCAAAGTAAAAGAAGTGTCCAACTCGTAGAATACATCTTTTAAAGTTAACCTGCATTTTCCCCTATTTAATGATTTATAAGGCCTTTGACAGCTCGTCAAAAGAATGCCATAGTTCACTCCACGACCACTTGTCTCTCAGTCAAACTTATGAAACGTATACTTATGTATTAACAACGATATCCTCAAGGCTTTCCCTTGTGTTTTTTAATGTAGAGTAGAAAATTATGCTTTAAAAATTTTGTTCTTGGTTTTATCGATTCTTTGGCGAATTCTATTCATTCTCTTTATCTTTATTTCTTTGGGTTCGCGAAAGTTTACCCTTGTATAAGATAGGGGAGTTGATCCCTAGGGCGGCGGGTATTGGTAAAGAGGGGGGTGTGTCGACTAGAGTGCCAGAAGGGAATCCCAGATGAAGAATAATGTGGCAACCAAATCCGGATTACTATAGGCATCCGGCCAGAAAGACGACTGGTTAGATGCGAAAAAGAATTTTCCCTACTTTTATAGCTCCAAGAAATCCCAGAAAGAGTTGGTCGTTGCGACCAAAAAAGAGAAAAGAGTTTCGGGGTCGAGAAAAACTTTGCGGGAATGTCAATAACTCCAACTGATAAAAGAATATGTCTATACTCAAAGATTGATAAAAGTCCAAGTTTACCAAACATTTTTTTGACCGGAGATTGCAACCTCTGAAAACTTTCATGTTTGGTTATTACGGTTTAAAAGCACTATAACAACCACAAGTATGACACTGAAATTTGGGTGTAGTGTTAGAATACCTGGTTTTCTTAAGATGGAACCAAGAAGTGATATCTAGTTTATTAGAAGATATAAATCCGACACATTTTCAGCTTTATCTCCAGTCCAAACGTAGGTCCGGAGTTAATCCCTGCCGCCTCTAAATTACAACCAGCATCTCATTGGTTCTTGAAAACTCACGTCAGCGCGACGAAAATTACTGACGACTGAGGAGAGGCGAAATAGCCTGGCCTCCTTTTTCGTCCCCCCTTGTATTTTGAAGGGGGACTGGGACTATGGCGCGCGAATACTTAGGCATCTCATACCTTCTCCCTAATAAACTAGATATCACTTCTTGATGGAACACTGATTGGTATATGGAAGACAAAGACACTAGATATGGCTCCAAACAATGAATACTTTGGTGTACTGGTAACGTATAAGCCCAATCTAACCTCTTTGGATCCATATAGGCCAACCCATCAATGTTCTGTCTTAATCATATATCTATCACGTGGTACTAGCCCCCCATTTGGTTAATTAAATATGTTTGCGTGAAAAACAGATACACCATGGCATAGGCATAGATGAATTAGGCTTAGTAATAGCCTTCCCCCATTCCGCTTACAATAGAGTGTCGTGAGGGGCGGTGATTTTCAAAACCAAAAAATGATAATCGACATGTTCGGTTTCTTTCCCACCATTTGTCCTGGACCTGGGCACGGCAGCGACGTCGTCCCCCGATTCGAACCTGTTAAGGGTTCAAGCGGCTCTTCCCGGAAGACGTCACTCGGACAATACCATCCAACCGCCGAGGATCTTGATTGCTCCCAGCAGTCCCGATGGAAGTATGAGCAGGAATCCCAGTATGGGAAACTTACCAACGCGAAGACATTCTTCCGTTGGTATTCAAGGGGATAGGTTCATCAACTTTGCTACGCCCAAGGTGATCAAACAGTCTAATCTAACAAGGAATCTTGATTTAAAACGGTGTTTTTCTCTTGTTGCAGACTGTTAACTTCATGGTGAAAAGTCCGAGAAGCAGAGACGTTAGTCCGAGGGTAAGTGTTAAATAAATTGTTATGATCCAAGTGATCTTATTATTCATTTCCTTTTTTGTTTTTGGTTTTTGCTCAGAACTCGACGACAAACTTGGGTAATTTGGGTTCGGAGTTATTTTCGGCCAGTACTCGTTCGAATATGAGACGTTATTCGGCAGCCGCTATTGTCGGAGTACAAAACCCAGCCAATCAAGCATCCAATTTCTTACAAAGCATCGGATCAGGAGTCGTAAGTAAAGACTTTCCTAAAGAGTTAGTTCCATCAACTAAACGTGTTCGGTTTGGGGCGCTACTATTCCTTTAACCATGGCCCTACAGTGCAGTATGGGCTTTTAAAAGTGTCCTGAACCATCTTCGTTTAAAAGTATCTCCAGGAACAGAATAGATCTATGGCCAAGTGTAATTGTCTTCCTTGTCATAGTCGGGTTTACTGACAGTGGGCAGTGGTACTTTTTTTCGGGCAAATTCACCCCACTATCATAAATACATCGTCAAAAGCATAGATCTTATTAATTCAATAGTGTATGGGGAAACGAAATGCACTTGAGGAGCCAAGATAAATTAGGGTCATTTGAAACTTAATTGCAAATCACTGTATACAGCTAAGCTCGCAAGAGGAACGCATTATTATGTTACTAGACAATAGAGTAGTGGCGGTAGAGAGGGGTGTAGACTGTGTACCCCTCCATCTGGGCGCGTTTTTGTAAGAGGGGATACTGCACGCTCCCAGAAGGGGGATGACACTGAGCTAAGAGATAGAAGGGTATGACGTTTGCATACGTAGAACTGCCATTACTCTATAGGATAAGGACATATCAAATCAGGTCTGAACAGCCTCTTTAACTTGTGACAGACTTATATGATAGACCCAAAATTGGAACGGTACGCGAGCCGGGGTGGGAGGTAGTAAATGTAATGGATTCCACTAAGGTCACTTAGAAAAGGAAAATTACTTGTTTGCTCGTAAGAAATATCCTTTCGAACCAAACCATAAGTATATAAGATACGTTCCATAAGTATGACACATATTATACTGCGTAATGCTAGAGACTTACAGCTCGAGCTAGTTCAAGAACGACAAGCGAGAATTGACTACACTCTTCGGTTTTGCAGGACTTCCATCTAGTCCTATTTAGTCTGTACTAAAGCCTCACCAGGCGTCGCTTTACGAAGTGATATCTAGTTTTTTGAAAGAAGGTATAAGATGCCTAAGTATTCGCTCGCCATAGTCCCAGTCCCCCTTTCAAAATACAAGGGGGGGGACGTAAAAGGAGGCCGGGCTATTTCGCCTCTCCTCAGTCGGAAAATACGTACCAAGAACCAATAAGATGCTGGTTGTAATTTAGAGGCGGGGATTAACTCCGGACCTACGTTTGGACTGGAGATAAAGCTGGAAATGTGGCGAATTTATACCTTCTCCGCACATACCTTATGAACTTATGGAACATATCTTATGAACTTATGACCGTACTTATACCTTAAGCCTAACCAGTCCTGACCTCTAACCCTAAGACTCTGCTCAATCTCCCGTTACAGACGCAACTATTTACGTCGAAATAATTAGGCCAACGAAGAGAAAGTCGCTAAATGGGGGTAAAACAGGAAGGAGTTCGTATTTCTATTGAAAGATGAGATACGAAATATACCGGGGAGGGGGGTCAAGAAAAATATATAATGGCAAGAAAGAAGATGGTGGTTTTTCTTTCCCTAAAAGAAACGTCATCTTTAACGGCAAAACACAAAATATTGATGCAATTAAACTTTTCTATATTAATTAAAAAAACCAAAAACAAAGGGTGTTTTTTTCTCAAGATGAAAATGAAGAAAAGTAGAAGATAAATATTAATTATGGCTAATTGTCATTTAAATATAATTATTGAGGTATATAATAAATTGAAAGGTTTTTGAACCATATTTTCCAATAAATTTACCGCTATATACCTATCTTATATGGTTTTAAGTATTTGTAAATTTAGCCCCGATATTTAAATAATTCCCTCGTTCAAGTTAAATTAACACCAAAAAAAAGCTCATTGGAAATGGCGTGATATTTAAATAAAATCTAAAGTAAATTATAGGTAGGCCTCGTAAAATCGAATTATCTATTAAGATATTAAAATAATTAAAAAAAATTGAAGAAATAAGAATAAAGTTGAATTTTAACTGTTAAATTTTAAAGGATAACTAAATTAAAGAAACGAAAAGTAATTAAAAAATTATTACAAGTTAATAAATGAAATAAAATGATGTTAATGTTTAAAAAAAATTTTTTTTTTTCGGAACTAAGCTAATGAGAGATAAATTTTGTTGACAATCCTCGGAGGAAATGAAACCTTAGTGGCCCTATAGCTATTTAGTCAAAAATTATTTGAAATAATAAATATATATTTAAAGAAATGTAAATTTTTTTTATGTAAAATCTTATTAATAATGAAAATTATTTAACCGAGGGTGAATATTTGAAAATAATAAATGTTCCACTCCCGAAAAGAAACGTTTAAAAAAAATTAAATAGGAAATTAAGAACTTTTCGTTTCCTAATTACGTATTAAAAAAATTCAAATACCTTTATAAAGACGAGGCGAAAAAATTAATGGTTTCGATTAAAATTCAACCCGTCAACGATTATAAATGAAGGTAACCAACAAAGGCACTGAATTTATGGCGGAGTTGATGATATATAAATACAAAGGAATTGTACATAATAAAATTTTCTTGTTGTGTTCTACCTAAATTATTGTTGCCCCCTTCTTGACAAGTAGATTAGAAAAATGTGAAAATGACAACCCGTGATAATATGGTTCGCGAAGTACGTTACTAATTTAGCCAATGTAATATTGAGAGAGGTAAAGTTTTATGATGTAGAATAGTAATATGCTTTTTTGAAAGGAATCCTACGAACCATAATACGTCCTGGTAACTAGGTAGGGGTAAAGTGAAGGAGGCAGGTATTTGGAGGTTTTAAAACAAGATTTAAGTCTGCAGCGATAAGTAATTGTATACCAAAACATTGTAGGCATAGTGAATTACACGTGTAAAGCCGTTTTCAAACGATGCACATTTTGATTGAATTATACGCGTAAACTAGAGTTGATTACCGTAGTTGGGTCGTATGAACAGTAGTTGGATCACCAAACTGAGAATTGATCACATACCAATCTTTGTCTGACTTGACTTTTTACCCATCGAGCCTAGTCAAAAGTTGTATCGTTTGAAAAGGACTTAAGACGGGCATAAGTGTATATAATGGAATGTCAGGTAATTACGTTTTCATTTTAGAGTGCGTGGAAGAAGGAAGATGAAAAGCATGTGGGATATGCAAAATGAAGCCCCATATAAGTTTGTCCTACAAAATTGTATTTATTTATGTACATCAGAGTAAAAGAAGAATGATGTAGAACTGCAGGGACAAAGAGAAATATAATTGACATATGGCGGGGTCAATCTACGACTGATAGACAACTCGTCCCACCATGGGTCGGCCGATCATCATGAAATTTTAGGCACACTAAATTGTGGTCAAATAATTAACAATTGTAGATTTTGAGCGATAAATATCAATTGGTTCAGAAATTATTGCAATTTGAAAATACCCCCCGTTTTCCGAGTCTTCGAAAATTCATTTTCGTACCATTAAACATAAAGTCGAACCTTACCTTCATTTTTGAGATAATTTCATAAACATTATCATTTATAGAGTATTTGAAGCGTAGAATCCGAATATGGTTTCGGATTTATTCTATCTTTAACAATTGTCTTTTAATTCCCGGTCATTTGGGATTATTTTTTTTTGGGGGGCCACATTCGGGGGTCCATAACCCCCGAGGAACAACTTCGATTTTTTAATTGATAACATATTTGAAAAGATGCTTAAACAAGCTTTGATTTCATATATAAATTGACCCTGTTATTAGTTCCTAAGGCACTAAATTCACGTTTTTGCATTTTCACAAAAAATGACGCTTTGAGATTTTTAAATAGTTTCAAGGTCAAAAACAAAAGGTTTTTCTCGATTTTTCTAGCTCTCTCTATGAAGCCACAGGCGCGAACTAAGGAGTTATAAAGGGGGGCGGACGCTCTCATTCATTTGCTTAGATGCTCGAGACAAAGTAGGTGTAGTAACCTTACTTGTTTATACGCGTCGGTGTGAGATAGATCATGGAAGCTGCTAATGTACTACCTTTGTGCTCAATCGGGAAACGTAATTATGGAGAATGTCATAAAAAGACGCTGTGTAAAATTCAAGGAATGTTTGAACTGGACGAACTACAAGATGATATAAAGAAGTTAATTGTAGCACGTACTTCCAACATTTTAATTGAGCCTTTAGAAAGCATTTGTCATCATCATTATGCCGAATTCGTTACAAAATATGAATATCGACAACGATTTTGTCGTGACCCGTTTGAGATGCATCGTAGAAACGTAAACGGTAAGGAATGAATGGAATATGATTATGTGGCACACTAGAATAAATACTTTTCTTCCAGTTCGCCTAATTGTAATATCAATTGAGCTTGCTGAGCAGTTAAAAGCTGTGACTGAAAAACATATAGCACCAGGACAAAAAATATGTCGAAATTGTTTTCATAAATTTGAACTTCAGAATCAGAACACTGATAGTCAAACCACTTCCTCATCACTATCGTGTACACCTCGATCAACAATGTCAAATGAGGAAGTTTTCTTTGTGGACGTAGAAATTGAGTCCCTCAACACCACATTTTTGAATCTTAATACTTCACCTATCAATCTGCACAGTATTGGACGTCAAGAACGTATTGCGTACGGGAAACGAAAACTATCTCAAGCAACCGATGAACTAAAAGCGAAGGTTTCTAAAGCATTGATGGTAGAGACTAGTGACCTAAGTTGTTGTTCATCCAGTTTTGATTTTGAAACTGAACTCGTTGCTGAACTCAAGAAGAAAGTTGCCATATCCCCGAGGCAAGAAAAATGTAAACTCCTGACGCTTCTCCCAACATCTTGGACAATAAAGAATATATGTGAAGAGTTTATTTATTTAGCAAGGAAGTCCAAGAAAGTTAAAGCTCGAGCAGGAATTTTACCAGAGGTTGAAAGAAGGAAAGGAAAAACGCTCGAGATAGAAACCATTAACGCTGTAAAAACATTTTACGAGTCGGATGATGTTTCCCGAATATGTCCAGGTAAAAAAGATTTTGTATGTGTCCGAATTGACGGAGAAAAAGTACACAAACAGAAAAGGCTGATTTTATCGAACCTCAAGGAAGTTTTCTTACATTTCAAAGAAGAAAATCCCGAAATGAAGATTGGATTGTCAAAATTTTGTTCTTTACGACCTTCTCATTGTATTCAAGTAACGTAAAAAGGAATGCACAATGTTTGTGTGTGCGAAATTCACCAAAACTTAAAGCTCATGTTAATAGCCATGCCGACGAAAATGGATTACAAAACTCTGATGCTGAAAGTAGTTTGTTCTACCGGAAATCGTTCTTGTATGCTTCATCGGTGTGAAAATTGTCCTACGAAAGAGAACTTTATCAACTTTCTTACATCATTATTCGAAGAAAAAGAAATCGATGAAGATGACTACATCACATATAAACAATGGGCCCACAAAGAAGGACAAACAAAGCTTTTAGATATTCGTGAAAATGTGTCTGATTTTATTAGCAATCTGTCAAATATGATGGATAAAATAGTTCAGCACCACTTCGTAGCCAAGGCTCAAGCCAAGTATTTGAGAGATTTAAAAGACTCGCTAAGGGAAAATGAGGCGGTAATATTGCTGGACTTCGCGGAAAACTTTTCGTTTATCGTACAGGATGCCGTTCAGGGTTTTCATTGGGAAACATCACAATGTACCATTCACCCCTTTGTGGTCTATTGCAAAATCCAAGGTACCATCAAGCCATTTAGTTTCTGCATTGTGTCTGATGAAATGGATCATGGAGCCGCCACTGTCCACTGCTTCATAAAATTCCTTATATCAGAATTCAAAACCACCTTTCCCGAGTTGCAACATGTAAATTATTTTAGCGACGGAGCCGCATCACAGTATAAAAACTGTAAGAACCTGATAAATCTATGTTTCCACCAACTGGATTTTGGCCTAACTGCGGAGTGGAACTTTTTTGCAACATCGCATGGAAAAAGTCCATGTGATGGTTTATGCGGTACAGTAAAGCGCTTGGTTGCTACAGCTGCTCTTCAAAGAACAGTAGAAAATCAAATCATAACTCCAGTACATTTTTATCAATGGGCTACTGAACACATTAATGGAATAAAATTTATTTACGTGACAAAAGAAGACGTTAAAACACAGAATGTCATTGGAAGAAAGATTCTCTAAAGCTTCAACTGTGGTTGGAACTCGAAGTCATCATAAGTTTATTCCTGTGTCAGACTCCGAACTCAATATGTACCGTATCTCTGCTGATCTATTTTGTTCCAAAGTTAGAGTTTACCAACCAGAGGATCAAATACGTGAAAATTCCCATAACCTCACTTTTGAAGATATTGCTATCGGTGACTAGGTAGAGGCAGTATATGATAAAGAGTGGTATGTGGCCCTGGTTCAAGAAGCCATCAAAGAAGAACTTGACTTTCTTCTAAGATTTATGAAATGTGACAAAATGAGATGCGAAGTATCATGGCCGTCGAAAGAAGACGAATGTTTCGTACCAATAAATTGTATTTTATGCATTTTGCCAGCTCCTGTTAAATGTTCCCAAAAATCTCGTACTAGAGGCTTAGAAAAATATACTATTCCTAAAATTTGTTTAGATAACGCCCAAACACTATTTGAAAAAACGCTACTATCATAAGAGTAAATTTTAAGCTCTTGGAATAAAAATTATTGATTTCAGTTCTTTTCAAAGTATCATTTTTTGTGAAAATGCAAAAACGTGAATTTATTGCCTTAGGAACTAAATAGCAGGATCAATTTATACATCACAAGAAAGCTTATTTAAGCATCTATTAAAATATGTTATCAATTAAAAAATCGAAGTTGTTCCTCGGGGGTTATGGACCCCCGAATGTGGCCCCCAAAAATAAAAATAATCCCAAATGACCGAGAATTAAAAGACAAGGGTTAAAGATAGAATAAATCCGAAACCATATTCGGATTCTACGCTTCAAATACTCTATAAATGATAATGTTTATGAAATTATCTCAAAAAATGAAGGTAAGGTTCGACTTTATGTTTAATGGTACGAAAATGAATTTTCGAAGACTCGGAAAACGGGGGGTATTTTCAAATTGCAATAATTTCTGAACCAATTGATATTTATCGCTCAAAATCTACAATTGTTAATTATTTGACCACATTTTAGTGTGCCTAAAATTTCATGATGATCGGCCGACCCATGGTGGGACGAGTTGTCTATCAGTCGTAGATTGACCCGGGCCCGGTAATTTTACAGGTATGTTTTTGGTCAAGACTTTTTTGAACTTCAGCGTTTGTATATGCCGAAGTTTTTTATTTCATAGGTAACGGCAAGCAGTAGACCTAAGAATATATTTGGAAATTATGGACTAAAGCGATTTGATGTACCTATTCTCACGTAGGCGATTTCAGGGTAGCGGTATAGTATTTCAATGATAGTTACGTTCTATTTTTCAAATAATTGATGTTTTATAATGTTGTCTTCAAAAGTGAAAATTTGTACAGCTGCCATTTCAGGCAATTAATTTTTATTTATTATCGTTCAGACTTTCCCGTCTTTGTCTACAATAACAGTTTTTATTAACATACAACAGAATTGAATAAGAGTAAGGTAGTACTGGAGAAAAGGTAATATAACCCATTTGCTACATTTTCTCAAATTTTATAGGAATGACATTAGTTTAGCGTTTGTAGAGTTTGGTGTATTGAAATTGGATATTTTTCCATGACAAAGTGAGTGGTGTGGGATCAGAAAAGCGGTAAGCCTAGTAATGTATTTGTAAATTTCGCGGTATACTGCATAGGTTCCTTCCGACGAACAGGTGATGTTGCGGTAAGACCGAGTGAAGATCCGGAATTGTTCTAAGTAGTCCGAGATGACTGTAGTCAACGATGATAGAAATGAACTTGGGTTGAAGCGTTATTTTAAGTACGTGGCAAACGCATGGCGAGGATGTTGGCGCAACGTTGAGGTGAGTTAATGGCGTTAGTTGAGGAACTACCAATCCAAGGCGAGGCGTTAGTCGGGTAGAATGACAGTCGTTCGCTGAGGGATCTAGCACTCCAAGGCGAGGCGTTAGTCGGGTAGAATGACAGTCGTTCGCTGAGGGATCTAGCAATCCAAGGCGAGGCGTTAGTCGGGTAGAATGACAGTCGTTCGCTGAGGGATCTAGCAACCCAAGGCCAGGCGTTAGTCGGGTAGAATGACAGTCGTTCGGGGATTCGCTTGGGACCACGTCTCGCGGTTGTCCTAGTAATGTACTTGTAGCTTGAGTAGATCCATTCCGACGAACAATGTGCGGTTGAGCTAAGAAAAAGTTAGGAATCCGAATTAAAATCGTCGGAGATATTGTTTATTTTGCAGGGTGACCAAAATGAACGTGGGTTGAAGGAGAAAAGAAATGGGGCGTAGGTTAGGTAAGGGTTAGTTACTTGTAATTAGCGCAACCTTGAGTAGAGATAATTGCCTTACTCGAGTAGAATGAGTGGTTTTGTTGATGGAATTAGCTATCCGAGGTCAGGCGGTAGTTGAGTAGCGTGACAATCGTTCGTTGAGGGAACTTGCAGTCCGAGATGAGGGAAAGTTAAGTTGATTGGAAGACTGGCAATAGTTGAGTAGCGTGACAATCGTTCGTTGAGGGAACTTGCAATCCGAGATGAGGGAACGTTAAGTTGAATGGAAGACTGGCAATAGTTAAGTCTAGTAATAGCATAGTGATAGTTTTACCAAAGTGAGAGTCCGAAGGCGAAGTCAGGAGCAATTCCAGATTAAATGCAGCGTAAGTTGAAGTGTTGTTAAAGCCTTGAAGACAAAACGAATGAGTGATTAGAGAGGGGGAAATGCTAGGTATTTATATGATTTATAATTTTTTTATCTTTGAGAAGAAATAGAGATAATGACGTAAATTTATCTTGAAATAGGAATTAAAATTATGTCCAAAAACAGAAATTTTTTTTTTGCCACGTGTAGATAGCAGAGACGCCCCGTTGAAATTTAGTATAAAATAGGACGTTTTTCGCTGCGGTCTCGTTGCTGAAATAATCTGTGAAGGGGAAACCTCTGCCCGATTAAAGGTAAGCCTCGTTCACCGGCTATTTAGGCCGGTTTTTATTTTGTCGAAATGATAGTATATCGTTAAGGAATTTAGCTTGAGTAATATCATTAAAAGCAAATGAAATTAAAATGATTGTTGAGTTATTTCTATGGAAAGTAGATGATTTTGTTAGCAAGTTGTTGATTTGGTAATAATGATATAAACACTAATTACGTAGCGTTTTTGATGGTCAATGTAGGAAGTGTAGTGGCTATTGAATCGA